>QRFJ01003050.1:175536-196076 GCA_006176705.1 Cocos nucifera
AAAGTCCAAAGAAAGAGAAAGTCTTTCTTTCGCCTACATTCCACACATGCCACTTCCTTTAAATTTTTCTTTATTTTTTCATCAATCTAAAATTGTTTTAAAGTGGTTGTATGGTAAAGGGAGAGTCCCTCTACCCATAAAAATTTATTTCATGGGAAAACTCTAAAGAGAGAGCGTGAAAAGATTTTCAGGCGTCAGGGTTTTCTAGATGTATGAAACCCTAGAATTAGATTTCTAGGTTCGGGTGGAGAGATAGAGTACTGTGAGTGCCCGATCACCATCAAACTTCAGACGTCATCTCATCATCCTTCAAAGCACATCATCTAATTTTTTGGAGCATCTAGAGATCAAGAGAAAGATGATCGATTGGATCGATCGAGATCAGCCATCGAAGGCTTCGATAAGGAGCTAGCACTCTGATGGAGTTGGTTGGGATCAGGAGCTCCATGTGAACCAATCGTAGAGGTCAGACAAGTGTGCAACTATAGCATGATGCTAGAGGCTTCTTCTGGTGGATTTAGATCATAGAGATCAGCTATCCATGCATAGATATCGAGTTTTGAACTCGTATTGGTCAGCAAATTTAATTTGTTGATTGATTGCATTTAATTTTCTGTTACATATTAACATGTCTAGATCCAGATGTAGAATTTCTGATATGATCAATACATTCTTAGTATTAATTTTAGATTAATATTTGCTTCTATTGTAACAATATTTTGAAAAAATTTTGAAAAGCATGCTAAAAACTCTGCATGATTTCCTTCAATGGTATCAGAGCAAGGGTTGCTTGAAATATATTAATATGTTAATTAGAAAATTAAATGCTTACATATTTGATATGTTAGATCTAGATAACTTAGTAATCGAGAATGAATGAGCCACCAAGCTATCCAGTCATAAGAAACAAGTATGGTTTAAAGATCATCTCCTCCCATTCAGTGGAGATCCCTTATGGCAGTGGAGGTGCCATCATGAACTCATTCATTAAGATGAACAGTGAAAGAATTTTATTTATTAAAATTATTTTAATATAAAAATTAAATATAAATATATTTATATTTGATCTAAAAATTAATTCATATTTAATTTTCATCATATGCTTTATTTTCTATTTAAAACTAGCAATAAGTTACTATTTGAGAAATAAGCCGATCCATTTTTGAAATGAGTCGACTCATTTCTAAAATACAAAATAATTTTTTTTTAAAATTTAAAAATTATTTTTGAAATATCAAACCCAAATCCAATAGTCCAAAAACTTAATTAAAAAAATTAAGTATTGTCTATAAGGTCTAGAATTATGAATTAAATATTCTAAGATATTTACATAAGCTATGGGTTAATGGGTTAGATGAATTAGGTCCATTAATTAGGTTAGATCTAAATTTAGTTAAGAACTAGATTAATCTAGAGTAATTGATCAAATTTAATCAAATATTGAATTAGATTAGGTCAAGGACACTCTAGACTCAACTTCAATAGTTGTAATTAGATGAGTCCATGTCTTTAACAAGACCAAGATGGACTTGATTCATGGCTAAGTAGTTTAGCCCAAAATTACTAGGTTGATCAGATTAAACCTAATTAACTGGTTGATGTCTAAGATAAGTTTGATAGTCTAGATCAGTGATTTTTAATTGAGAGCTACTCACACTAATTTGATCTTTGACGAGTTAATGGCACATCCCTTCCACTGATCTCACTTACCTGACTGACATGGTCGATTAGGATTTAATTAGATTACTTGGTGATTCAAGCTAACCTATGTCACTAGGAATTAGTTTGACTGATTTCAATCAGTAAGACTGAATTAGGTGCCCATGGACCTAAATTGATCCTAGTCTTAACCTATTAACTTGGTGAAGTCAGTAGAAAAATTTAACTTGATGAAGTTAGTGAGAGAGAATGGGTCCATGTTCTTTTCTATCCTTAAATTACATGTAACCTAAATCCTCTAAATTATTAGGTTCTTAAAAATGACTAAGTTATAGGAATAATCGAGTCATAGCCTTCCATTAAGGTGAATAGTAATGAGTCCAACTTTTTGAATGGGCATTGAAGATGCCTAACACCTGATGTTTATCTGGATATTAAAATTACTGTCCATCATATGATGATTAGGTCGCACTCTCTTAATGGTGATCAGATTGATCGGAGCCTACCTCGAGCCTGATCATCATTGATTTGATGCACCGAACTCAATCATGTTAATCATTGGACCTAACCAGACCATTTTAGTGGAGGCCAAAATCTACTGAATTGGCTTCTAAGACAAAATCTAAATACTAAAAATTATTTGAAAAAATAATTAATTTTGAACCTATCTATAGATGCACACTGGTTGGCCAGAGTCTACCTCGGGCCAGTCTATAGTCTATGTGGATTTCAGTATCTGCTAAGAAGTTAGTGTAATTTTTTAAATTAGAGGTAGAGGCTACCAATTCAATAAAAAATAGTGAAAGGATCTTTAGACTAAAGTCCAAGTCTTTAGGTTTAATTAATTCAAGTACTAATTGAAGAAAATCGCGTAGGGTTTAAGCATGCATTTTCAAAACTTTTTCGAATAAAATAGTAGCAAAAGCAAATATTAATCTAAAATTAATACTATGTGTGCATTGATCATATCAAATAAATCTCACTCAGGATCTAAATATGCTAATATGTGATAGAAAAATAAAATGCATTCGATCAGCAAATTAAATCTACTGACCGATATGAGTTTAGAACTCGATACCTTTTTATGGGTAGCTGATCTCCATGATCTAAATCTATTGAAAGAAGTTGTGGTATTACGCTATAGCTGCACACTCATCCGACCTCTATGAATGGTCCACATGGAGCTCCTGATTCCGACCAGCTCCACCAGAGTGCTAGCTTCTCATTGGGACCTTCGACAGTTGATCACTTTCGATCCAATTGATCATGTACTTTCTAATTCTTTAGATACTCTATAAAATTAGAACACAAATATTGGAGGATGATGAAGAGGTGTTTCAAATTTGGTGGCGATCTAATGCTCACAGCACTCGATCTCTCCATCCAAACCTAGATTCCCAAAACTAGGGTTTCACTCGGCCCAAAAATCCTGACACACTAAAAATCCTATCACACCCTCTCTATGTGGAGTTTTTCTATGAAATAAGTTTTTATGAAAAGATGACTTTTAGTTATATAAACTCTATTTAAATCATATCTAAAAATTAAATATCCTTAAAGATAAAAATTAGAAGAGAAGAGAGGCATGAGGAAAAAGTAAAGTGTTGTAGGACCCTGCTCACCTTTACTCTAAGATTTTTTTCGCCCAAAAATAATGTCTAATCACTCTAAAACTTTTACCACATAATAATAACCTCTTCTTCTACATGCACAAAAATTCTCATAATTTATTGATGTGAATATCATGGGAAAAGTTTATGGAAAAGATAAGGGTTGAGTGGTTGGGAGGTTTTAACCACTCACTTAATTTCAAAAATCAAATGAGCCACTTATCTTTATCCAACGCCTCCTTCCATATGTTTAACATGCAGAAGGACTCTGCTTCTATGTGTGCATATTTTTATTTCTCCAAAAAATATTTGATAAATAAAAAGAAGGGCATGGAAAGCAAATAAGGTTGGATTGGTTCAAACCTCCAACAAACTGAGTTGAATTCAAAACTCAACTTACTTTGAACCTATCCAACCCTTAGACCAGATCAAAAGCAGATAAGAGAGGGGGTGTAGAAACCTTCTGGGTGAGAGAAAATATACATACAAAAAAATTTTGGCATGGAACAAGAAAAAGTCAAAAATGGTGGGAGCATGAGAGAGTTTGAATTCAAACTTCATTTAACTTGGTCCTAATTAGTTTTAACCAAACCAATTAATCTAGACCCAATTAGACCAAGTTAAACCCAAGAAAATTAAGCTTAGCCTAATCTAATAAAATTTTAATCAAATTAAAAATTAATTAGATCTAGGTCCTGATCAAATTAGGATCAAAACTCCCATAGCGATTAGGTTATCTCATTATCCGATTGGATCAAACCCAATTGAATCAAATTCAATGAAACTTGATCGAATCCTCATCGCTCAATTAAATTAAGCTAATCAGCAATTAAATTGCTAATTAATTCTTCAAAAATATTTGAGTCTAAATTGGATGGATTATCGGATAATAGAGTTCCATCAACATGAAACTCCTGAAGAGTCCCAAACTAGTAGGACTCTTGAACCCAATGTTCCAAATGAATGAAACTCACGATCTTAGAGTCCTAGACCAGTGGAACTCCTGATCAGAGAGTCCTAGATGAGTAGGACTCAAAGTTCTAGTTCAATCAAACTCTTGATTATAGAGTCTCAGTCTAGTGGGACTCTTGATGATAGTGTCCTAGGCCATCAAGGCTCATGATCAGCCATCAGATCCGGTAGGAACTTCTTATGTATGTGACCCCATAGGTTTGAATTCTAAGCTAGTAGCATAGGAACCAATTTTCTATACCAATCGATGTGACCATCTAGCAATGGTATCCAACATTCAGATAGGTCAAAAAGTCACAACGCAATAATAACGAACCTGTGAAATATGGTTATCGTATAATTCATCCCCTTGATCATGATGCTCAAAAGGATGATCTAGGATTTACTGTGAATCCTATAATTCATCCACAGTATATTTTAAAATTTAGCATCCATCATATGGACTACCCTGATCGAGGATTTGCTAAATTAAAATATAGCGATGCACTTGCTCCAATACTTGGAGGGATCAATCCCATCTTGACTCACACACCGACAAGTCAAGTACTTAACTGCACCCAATAGCCTTCCATCACTGAATTAAAAATTCAGGTACCGGATTAAAAATTCAGGTAGTCTGGTACCTAAGTACGATGAGTTGCTTATAAGTTACTATGGTGGTCTTAGATCTAAGGGACACTTATATCCATATTCTTTGGAGCTAATCTTGACAGAAGAAAAGCTCCGGAGTTGGTCATGTTCAATGCAGATGTACCTATACATCTCACTTGCATGCCATGTTAGTATCTCAATACTTCTTGATTATAAGGACAACCAACCTATATGACACATAATGACCTATACTCGATAAACATTGTCATCCTAAATAACAACGTATTTTTTGGTCATGAATAATTTAAGGACTAAATGACAAATCCTTCTTTGTTAAATCTAGATAGTCCTAAAGACTTCATCACAACACAAGAGTTCATTAGAAGACAAAAGAATTTATGATAAAAAATGCTAAAATAATTTTTATTATTTGATAATTCATATATAAGTACAATAAGTAGCACAATCGTGAACAGGCTGACGATTGGCTTTGGAACATATTTCCAACAATCTTTCACTTGAACTAAAGCCAATCGGTGCAGTATCTAATACCTATCTTCGACTTGAAGTCGTTGAACTCCTTCATTGTAACAGCTTTAATGAATGGGTCAGCCAGGTTCTTCTTCTCTTCGATCTTCTTCAGGTCGACATCACCTCAATCCATAATTTCTCGGATAAGGTGGAAGCAGCGTAGAATATGCTTCGTTTGCTGGTGTGTCTTAGGTTGCTTCGCCTGAGCAATGGCTCCAGCGCTATCGTAATAGAGCAGAACTAGACCATCAAAGGACGGTGCTACTCCAAGCTCGGTGATGAATTTTCTCAGCCACACCACTTTTTTGGCAGCATCTAATGTAGCAACATACTCTACCTCATAAATTGAATCGGCCATAATGTGCTGCTTGGAACTCTTCCAGCAGACAGCCCCACCATTAAGGGTGAATATATATCCCGACACACTCTTGCTATCATCATGATCAGACTGAAAATTGGAGTCCGTGAACTCCACCAGTTTCAAGCCCAATTCATCATATACAAGCCACTAGTCCTTAGTATTTCTTAAATACTTTAGGATGATTTTAACAACCTTCCAATGATTCTTTCCTGAATCAGATTAGTATCTACTCACTACCCCTAGTGAGTATACCACATCTGATCATGTACATATGATGGCGTACATGATAGAACCCACTGCTGAAGCATATGGTATTCTACTCATACGCTCTCTTTTTAGAGGTGTTGTCGGACAATCCCTCTTTGAAAGAAAAATTTCATGGCCTATCGGTAGATAGCCTTTCTTGGAATTCTCCATGCTGAACCATTTCAGCATAGTGTCAATGTATGTAGACTGGGACAATTCAAGCAATCTTTTATATTTATCTCTATAGATCTTCATCCCTAGGATGTAGAAAGCTTTTTTCAGATCTTTCATGGAGAACTGTGATGACCGTCAAATCTTTATTTCTTGAAATGTAGGAACATCATTTTCGATCAAGAGAATGACATCCACATACAATACTAGGAATACTATTGCTGAACCATTAGCCCACTTATATATGCAGGGCTCCTCTTCATTCTTAACGAAGCCATACATTTTGATTATTCTATCAAATCATATGTTCCAGCTCCGAGATGCCTGCTTAAGTCCATAAATGGATTTTTGAAGCTTACATACCTTAGACTCATCTATGGATGTGAATCCTTCAGGCTGCATCATATACACCTCTTCATCCAGCTCTCCATTTAAGAAAACTATTTTCACATCCATCCACCAGATTTCATAGTCCAGATGGATAGCAATGGCAAGCATAATCCGAATGGATTTGAACATTACCACAGGAGAGAACATCTCATCATAGTCAATACCATAACGTTGATGATATTCCTTGACAATCAGATGGACTTTATAGATCTTCCGTCTGTGCTCTTTTTTCTTTTGAAGATCCACTTACATCTTATAAATTTTATTCCTTCGGGTGGATCAACCAATATCCATACATCGTTGACCTTCATGGATTTCATTTCGAATTTCATGGTCTCAAGCCATTTCTCAGAGTCGGATCTCTGTATTGCATCCATATAGGTGATTGGATCCTAATCATTCTCATCGAGTTCAATAGGATCCTTATTTCGGACCAAAAAATCATAGTATCTATTCGGTTGACATAGTACTCTACTAGATCGTCTTAAGGGTGTATCTACAATGGGTTCTGGGTCTGATCTAATCAGATCCAGCTCAGGTTCAATAACTTGTGTCTATTCTTCCATCTATCGTACTTCATCAAGTTCGATCTTAGAGGCATTAGTTTCTTCACCAAGAAACTTCTTTTCTAAAATGACTACCTTAAGGCTAACAAACATTTTTTGCTCATCAGCAAGGTAGAAGTAGTATCCTTTGATTTCTTTTGGATAACCTATAAAACTATACTTATCAGACCTAGGTCCAAGCTTGTTTGTCATTAAACATTTGACATAAGCCAGACACTCCTAAATCACTTATCAGATCTAGGTCCAAGCTTATCTATCATTAAACATTTGATATAAGTCGGACACTCCTAAATCCTAAGGTGTGAAAGCATTGGCTTACGCCCTGTCCATATCTCATATGGTATTTTATTAACAGATTTACTTGAAATTCTATTTAGAATGTAACAAGCTGACTCGAGCGCATATCTCCATAGGAAGATCGGCAAACCAGCAAATTCCATCATAGATCGAACCATATCCAACAGGATCCAATTTCTTCTTTCAGACATACTATTATATTATGGTGTTCTAGGAGGGATCCATTGGGAGAGAATCTCATTCTTCCCAAGATGTATCAAAAATTCATTGAAAAGGTACTCACCCCTTCGATCGGATCGAAGAATTTTAATACTCTTTTCAGTTTGCTTTTCTACCTCATTTCGAAATAGTTTGAACATTTCAAATGACTCCGACTTATGCTTCATTAAATAGATGAACTCATACCTCGATAGATCATTTGTGAAGGTTATAAAGTAAAAATATCTATCTCTAGCATTTAAGCTCATGGGTCCACATACATCTGAATGTACTAAACTCAGGAGTTCAATGGCTCATTCATCTTTTTTAGTAAAATGTGACTTGGTCATCTTACCAAGAAGATAGGACTCACAGGTCGGAAGTGATTCACAATCACTAACATCAAAAATTCCTTCTTGAGCTAATCTGTTAATTCTATTCTTACTAATATAACCTAGCTTATAGTGCCAAAGATAGACATCAGACACATCACTAATTCTAGGACATTTACTGAAGGATTGAACCACGTTAACAGGCATAGAAAGTAAATAAATTTTGTTATTCAATTGTTCAATCAAAATTATAACACTATTCAAAATGACATTACAAAAATTTTTTTATTGATATTTCAAAATGATTCATGGTCAAAAGGCCTACAGAAATGACATTCAATAAAAAAGTTGGACAATAATGACATTCATTAAGAATAACTTTATTTGAATTGATTACAAGATTCATGATTCCTAAAGCTAGAATTGAAACTTATCTTCCATCTTCAATGTTCAGGAATCTCTCGTCTTGATCAAATCTTCTACTGACCTGCAAGCCCTACATAGAATTATAAATATGATAAGAGCTTCTAATATCTAATACCCAAGCAGTAGAATCAAATAAAGAAAAATTGAAAGATGTTATCATATAATTATCTTGCCCAGCAATTACTTGCTTCTTCCTCGACCTGTTCGAATCTAGGGAGGCAATGTACAGAGGATAATTTTTCTTTCAGTGCCCCTGCTTCTTGCAGAAGAAGCATTCTGTCTGGCTCTGATCGGGCTTGCACTTCTTAGTCCAATCCTATGCAATCATCCTGGTGTTTGGCTGCACCTTCTTGTTCTTCATTTTGTTCTTCTTTCCTTTCTTAAAGAGTCGACGATTAGAAGAAGACCCTCCCACTACATTCACCATCTTCTTGTGGAGTTGGTGATCCTTCTTAAAATTCTGCAGCAACCCCAACAATCCGTGGTAGTTGATTGCAGGCTTTGTTATTTTGAAATGAGTTAGGAAGGGGAGAAAGGACTTGGGCAAGGAATTAAGGATCGCATCCTTACTCGTGCAGGAGAAAGCCCAGCCTGCTAAGGCACTCAATTATCTCGATTACGTACAATACATGATCGATGACTGAGGTCCCATCCCTCATCTAAGTGTTGAAAATAGCATAACTTATTTTGTGCCTTTCAACGTCGTCAGGCATGCCAAAAAAGTTATTTAACATTTAAAGCATCTCATGTTGCTAGGCATTTTCAAACCTACGGCTGAACTCATCGTTCATTATCGCCAGTATTATACATCGAACGGTGGTGTGATCATTGAACCACTTCTGATAAGTGTCTCGGACTGCTCTGCTAGAGTTTGGGGCTGGCTCCTTAGGTGCAGGATTCGTTACGACATAAAAGATCCGCTCATGCTTCATGATGATTTTCAACTTACGATACCAGCTATCGTAGTTGGGTCTCATTAGTTTGTCATTATCTAACAATGACCGGAGCAATATGTTAGTGGCCATTTCTACACAATAAGGAAAACCAAACCTAATTAGTATATGAATCAATTATTCTAAAAACTTGGACTTTAGTCTAAAGGTTCTCTCACTATTTTATATGAATTGATAGTCTCTACCTCCAATTTGAGGAATTACTTTAATTCCTTAGTGGATACTAGAATCCACATAGACTACACACGAGCCCAACTTTAGTTGATCAACCCATGTGCATGTTAGATATGTGTGTCCTAGAAGTCAGAATTGGCTGACACTTGTAATACACTTCTAAGGGTAAAATTATAATTTTGACTATAAATAATAAAATGGGTTATTTTCTATCACATATGTGTATTTAGTGTCTGTGATACATCCTTTGAGTTAATGATAATGATAATTCTTATTTTCAAGAGTTGAAAATTTAAGACAAGAATTTTTATTATTAACTCATAAAATGCTCCTGACCGTAGGATCATCATGAGGATGATGATTGATTCGGAAGATTAGCGTACAATCGCTTCTTTATAGTAGATGAGTCTTAAGTCTATGGTGTAGAGACACTGAAGCGAGAGTACAGATACTCGTTAGAGAATGAGGACACTGAGCGTGACCACCTTGAGTAGTCATAAGAAAGTCTACCTTCTTATCGATGACTAACTCGATGCTGCAGTGGTGTGTCAGGTTCTTTGATCCGAGGTGCATCAACAGTTCACCTTGAGGGTATTATAGTTTGACTACACCATGACTCGATCTCCTAGCCATTCGGAATCCTGAGGTGTATGTTGGCTATAGCATGTTCATTATAGGAATTGGATTGCGCCAAGATGAAATCTATCTACCTCGGTGGATGAGGAGCAGCCCTATGATGATCATGAGAATCAAGTCCATAAGCCCATGGCCATGACAGAGAGTGTGAAATAATAGAAAGAGTTTCTATTAAGATTTTCATAATTGGACTTGAATCAAATGATTAAATCATATGATAGAAATTAAGGTTTGACGAGTTCACCTTAACCCTAATCTGATCGGAGCTCAAGATAGAAGAACTTAATCACACAAGTAGCTGACCGAGAGGTTCATTTTTAGTTTTGTTGGATTGCCACCATATGCTGCTAGGTGTCACTGATGGATTTTGGGAGCAACTAGAATGATTTAGATGATCGATCATTCTAAGTTGTCTGAATCAGAAGAGTTTTGATCCATCGAAAGGAGTTTCGATGATGTCAATGATGGAGATCATGATATATCTCATTACCATACAGAATGAACCTAATTGGGTCACACAAATAAGGGTTTGGATCTAGATATCATCAATTGGACTAATCCAATTCAATTGATTTGAATAAGATTCAATTAGGTTTAAGGAAATTATGCTAGCACATGATTGAGCCTAACGTTCTCCTTTTTCTATCTTAAAAGTTATCTTGACTGAGCCAAATGAGTTTGTGCTCACTCAGGTACCTTTACCTAGTCTAACTGGAGCTTGTCCAAGTTAGAAAAGAGTTGTCTTAATTTATGAGATAAATTTAAGACAACACTTGCCATTTTCGTCACCTGCTAATTCTTGTAGTTTGACATGGTCAAACGTTGACCTTTGACCCTTGGACATCAGTCCATGTATCATGCACTTATTGGAGAGCAGATAGAGGCTTGTCCCCTCTCTGAAAATTGAAAAGAAGAGGGTGCATGCCTAGGATGATGTGCGCCCATGGATAGGGATGCTGGAATCCCATATGGATGGGACTCCAGGTTGCTTCTTGGTTTCTACTTAGGTGGCCCTTGGGTATCTACTTTGACCAGTCTTAGGCGCCATTTAAGAATGAACCTGTGGGTCCCTCATCTGATTGGATCAGGTGATGTCATCCCACCAATTAGATTTAGATCTGATTGAATGAAGCAATACGATTGGTCGGGGTGATGCAGCACTGCATGGCACAGCAGAGTCTATAAAAAGACCCTGTCTGCGCCCACTTTTGATAACTCCTCTTTCAAACCATGCCCCAAGGCTGCCCCCCTCTTCCTTCTCCATGCCACCATCTGGCCCTCTCCCTCCTCTCCATGCCCAAGAAAGTTGGATCCTTCAGATTAGTGCAAGTCAGGCAAGAAAAGGCTGACGAAAAAGGAAGAATGCAGCACTACTGCAGAGACGACGGATGATCTTCAAAAGGTATTTTGAAGATCCTCCAAATTAGATCCAGATCTGATTTTTAGAAAAAAGAAAGAGAAGGAGAAGATCTTCAGATCCAGCCCAAGTGAATACCGGTAAAGGCTAGGTGCTTGCGTGGCTAGATCCAGAACTTCAGAGCTTCCGTAGGATCATCAACGAGTAATCAGATTACCCAAGATCAAGATAAAAATTAATTCAAAATTAATTTAGTTTTATTTTTTTAATTATCAGATGATAAATCAAATCTAAAAATGTATCAGATCTAATCTATATCTGAGAGAAAAATTTTGAAATATGCCTCTCGATCCAATCAGATCTGAATGAATCTGACCTAGAAAATCAGAATTTTCCTTCAACTTGTATCAGAGCCAGGTTGTTATTAAATTTATTTAGATCTAATTTAATATAATTAATTAGTGATCTTAGATATCACATGAGATATGATTAGATCTAAAATCAAAAAATAAAAAAAATTAAAATAAATTAATTTAGATCTAATATGTATGAGATACATAACTAGACTAGGAATAGAATTGTTCTATGTGTAGTCTAGTTTGATCATAATTTTTGTTTGATTAAAAATAATTTTTAGATTTATTTATTTTCTATTTTTTGATATTATAAATATTATAATCAATCTAAAAATAGAAAATAAAATAAAATTAATAGTTCATATGAGATATGATAGTTGCATGTTTAGACTAGTTGTAGAATAGTTTTGCAAATAGATATCGATTAAATTTTATTTGATATGATCGAATTTAAATTTAATTTTTTAGATAATTATGAGATAATTTAGATCTAAAAAATATGCATGCATGATATATGTGATATATACAAAATATATTTTAATTAGATCTATTTTTATATGAGATATATGCTTAGATCTAATTTATTTTTGTAGATTAGTTATATTTCTGATTAAGACGTTCCCCTTGGTCGTCTGATCATAAGAACAAAGTAGAGCTTAAAGACCCTCTCCTTCCATTCGATGGGGTGTTCTTTTGATGTGTAGGAGTGCTGCGCGTTCGTCCTTAATCAAAAATTGAGAACTTACTTTCTAAAATTCTAGGATTTTTTTACATGTTTTGTTTATAAACCCTAACTTAATTGAGAATTAAGTTTATGAAATATCAATTAGATCTAAAATTAAGAATTTCAGATCTAAGATATATTCATAAATCAAGGTTCGGACTTGGGTAGCTCAATTAGGTCTAGCAGTTGATCAAACCGAATCAAGAGTTGGTTAGATGTGATCAACAATGCTTAAATTGATCAGCCTAATAGGATTAAGTCTGGGTTAGGATCGAGTCACGAATGTGATCGATTAAGCTAAGACCTAATTAGGCTCAGTGGTTAGAGTCTGAATTGTAGGCTAATCTGATTGGTTCTGTCTCAACAATTTAGTGTCTAAGGTAAGTTTGGTAGATACGATCGATAGATTTTTAATTGGGAGCTACTCGACTCGAATGCATTCTTATCAAGTTAATGGCATATCCCTTCCATCGATCTCACTTATCTGGCCATATTTGTTAACTCAGTTCTGATCTGAGGTGGTCAATAATCTGAGCTAACCCATGCCACTAGGTTAGTCATAATGGTTATGACTATGTCAAGTCTAGTTTAATGAGACCTAAATCAAATCTCCCTAAGAAAAGATTAAGTCTAAGATCTTCCACCATTGTAGATGTGCGAGCCCTTCCTGGGGTTGATTGTTCTCGACTGGTTACAGTGGCTCAGTTACATTAGGAAGATGTAATCATGTCTATTAGGCATCGGATGCTATGGGCTGGAGGATGAATTGGGCTTAATATTTTAGATACAGTGAGAGACCCAATTAGGAATCTAGTCTGTGCAAATGGTGGATCTGACTTAACTAAGGAGTGGATCAATATTTCAGATATGGTGAGATTCATGAATTAGAGATCAAGTTTGGATGCACCATGATTAGAAAATCATTGAACAAGAGTTGTTCACCCATTGGCTAACCCATCATCAATAACTGTTAGGTGAGGTGATGAGTAAGTCGGTGGGACCGCACCATCCACTAAAAATCAATAATCGTAGAGATTTTTGCATCTCTACAGAGAGAGTGTAGGGATATGAGAAAATAGTGAAAGCTAATTTATTTAAAAATAAAATTTCTAAATAAATTAGTTAAGCCTTAATTACAATATCTAACTAAAAACTTTAACTCTCTACAGGAAGATGTCTGCATCCAATCCACTAGCATGAATCCTAGACACCCATAGACTGATCGGACCAAATTACAAGGATTGGCTCTGAAACTTCAAAATCATTTTGGATTCCGAGAAGTTAACTCATGTATTGGATCAGAACCCTCCCACCTTACCAGCTCGTCCATCCGCTGAACAGAGAGCGTCTCTAGATAAGTGGACTGATGAAGATAATAAAGCCAGATACTACATGTTGGGCTCGATATCTGATGAGCTTCAGTGCCAGCATGAAGATATCAGAACTACTCACCAAATATTGACTCATCTATAGGAGACGTTTGGTGAACAGAGTCGCACAGCCAAGTATCAAGTCATTAAACGACTGTTCAAGGCTAAGATGCGTGATGGGCAGTCAGTCCAAGATCATTGTCTGATGATGATCAAGAACTTGGAAGAGCTTGAGAAGCTCGAAGTGAGGTTGGACTTGGATCTGCAGAATGACATAATTCTGTAATCCTTAATCAATGCGTATGGGCAGTTCATCATGAACTACCATATGCATAAACTTCAAAACTCCTTGGCCGAACTTATGAACATACTGGTTACCATTGAGCTTTCCATGAAAGGTTCTAAAGGCTCAGTACTTGCTATGGAATGGACTTCTTCCAAGAGAAAGTCTTTTGGAAAGAAGAAGAAGTTTGTGAAAAAGTAGAAGGTGGAAGGAGGAAAGAAGAAAAAAGCAGAGCCGAAGAAGAAGACCGCTAACAAAAGAAAGTATTTTCATTGTAATAATGACAACCACTGAAAGTGGAACTGTCCTACTTACCTGGCCATCCTAAAGAAGAAAAAGGCAGATCCTTCTAGAGGTATGCTCATTATTGAGTCTAACCTTACGGTTTCTTCTGCATCCAGTTGGATGCTTGACACTGGTTCTAGTGCTCACTTGTGCACTTCTATGCATGGTTTTGAGGATAGCAGGAGACTGAGGGATGGTGAGATGATCCTATGCATCAAAAATAGAGTAAGAATTGCTGTCGTGGCTATGGAAACATACCCTCTTTGACTATCATCTAGTTTAGACTTAGTATTAAAAGACTGTTATTTTGTGCCTGCAGTAAGTAGCAATTTGATTTCTGTTTTCTTGCCTTGCATTAGAAGGCTATGTAATTAGTTTTCTTAAGGACCATTGTAACATTCTTTATGAAAGAAATAAAATTGCAAATGGTTTTCTTATTAACAGTCTTTATCAGTTACATATTGATGTATTTGTTTTTAACTTTAAGCAAAATGTGAATGCCATAAAATCAAAACGTCCTAGGGATAGTCCTAATGATAGGTATCTATGGCACCTAAGATTAGGTCATATAGTAGAAGATAAGGTCAACAAATTGGAGAAAATTGGATTATTGAGTCCATTGACTTCTGAGTTATATCCAATTTATGAATCCTGTCTTCATGGCAAAATGACCAAGCTCCCTTTTGTAGGACATGGGGAAAGGACCACGGATCTTCTTGCCCTAGTACATCCAGATGTGTGTGGTCCATTTGATATGCCGGCTAGAGGCAATTTAGTCTACTTCATAATATTTACCGATGATTTATCATGGTATGGGTATGTGTATCTTATGAGACACAAGTCTGAAGCATTTGAAAAGTTCAAAGAATTCAGACATGAAGTAGAAAAATAAATTAGAAAATCGATTAAAGTTCTTCAATCAGATCGAGGAGGTGAATATCTTAGTCAGAAATTTCTGGACTATCTCAAAGAAAATGGCATAGTCTCTTAATGGACTCCACCAGGAATACCTCAACTCAATGGGGTTTCAGAACGGAGGAACCGAACCCTATTAGATATGGTCTGATCCATGATGAGCTTCACAGACCTTCCTGATTTTTTTTGGAAATACTGTTTGTTAACTGCAATATACTTACTGAATAGGGTTCCTTCTAAAATCGTTCCTACCACACCGTATGAGATATGGCATGGTAAGAAACCAAGTCTGAGTCATCTCAAGATTTGGGATTGTGCGACTTATGTCAAAAGACAACAAGCGGATAAGTTAGACTTTAGATCCTCTAGAGCTCGATTCATAGGATATTCTAAAGAGTCATTAGGATATTATTTCTATATTCCAGAAGATCACAATGTAATTGTGAGTTAACATACCATCTTTCTTGAAAAATAGTTTATTCAAGATAGCGGCACTTGAAAAGCAGATCAAGCTCGATGAGAAAGTCTCACAAGAGCAACGAGCTAAGGACCAAATGAAACCAAATCAGGTTAAGCCAATCCATACACTACCTCCTCCATCTCGTAGATCGAAAAGGATTTTCCATCCTCCTGAAAGGTACTTAGGTACTATTTCAAAGGATGTAGAGGAAATGTTCATCATAGGTAATGGGGTTCATGGTGATGATCCCAAAACTTAGAATGAGGTGATATCAGATATCGACTTCGAGAAATGGTTAGAGGCAATGAAGTCAGAAATTGACTCGATGCACTCAAACCAAGTCTGGACCTTGGTAGATCCACTAGAAGGTATAGTACCTATTGGGTGTAAATGAATCTACAAGAGAAAGATTGGTGCATATAGGAATGTGGAGACATTCAAGGCTAGATTAGTGGCAAAAGATTATAGTTAACGCGAGGGCATTGACTATCAGGATACCTTTTCACCAGTAGCTATGCTAAAATCCATCCGCACATTGCTTGCTGTTGTAGCCTATTTCAATTATGAAATATGGCAAATGGACGTGAAAACGGTGTTCTTAAATGGATATCTTGAGGAAGATATCTATATGGAACAGCCGCTAGGTTTCACATCTAGTGATGATGATCACAAGGTTTGCAAGCTACAAAGATTCCATATATGGACTTAAGCAAGCATCTCAAAGCTGGAACACTTATTTTAATGACATGATCAAAATGTTTGGTTTCATAAAAAATGAGGAGGAGCCATGTATCTTCAAAAAGGTCAGTGAGAGCACTGTTGTCTTCCATCGTATTGTACGTGGATGACATCCTCCTTATCAGAAATGATATTTCCATGTTGACCACAGTTAAAATGTAGTTATCTAAAGAATTCTCCATGAAAGACCTAGGAGAAGCATCCTTTATTCTAGGAATTAAGGTCTATAGAGATAGACCAAATAGGATGCTAGGACTTTCACAGAAGATGTACATAGAGGAAGTACTAAAGAGGTTTAGTATGGAAAACTCTAAGAGAGGTTTAGTACCCTTCAGGCATGGCATTCATCTTTCTAAGAAGATGTGCCCTAGCACACCTGAGGAAATAAAATGCATGAGCAAGATCCCTTATGCTTCAATAATAGAGAGCCTCATGTATGCCATGTTATGTACACAACCTGATATAGCACATGCCGTGAGTGTCACGAGTAGATATCAGTCGAATCTAGATGAAGAACATGACTTCTGTGAAATATATCCTTAAGTACTTGAGAAGAACTAAGGATATGTTACTGATCTTTGGTAATGGAGAACTCCAAGTCCAGGGGTATACAGACTCGAACTTTATGTCCGATATAGATGATCGAAAGTCGACATCTGGGAGTCTGTTTGTGTGTAATGGTGGAGCTGTCAGTTAAAAAAATTTCAAATAGACAGTGATAGCAGATTCTACCATGGAAGCAGAATATATCGCTGCGTCAGAAGCTGCGAAGAAAGCATTCTAGTATAAGAAGTTTGCCATGGAGATCGGAGTGATGCCATCAGATGCCATTCCTCTGTACTGCGATAACAATGGTGCCATAGCCCTTGCTAAGGAGCCGAGGTCTCACCAAAAATCCAAGCACATCGAGCGACAATACCACCTCATCCGCTATTACCTCGAGAAGGGTTATATCGAGGTCAAGAGAGTCGACTCCACAGACAATGCGGCGGACTCGCTACAAAGCCGTTGGGCCAGCAGAAGATCGAAGCCCACCTTGAGAAGATGGGACTTAGATTTGTAGCCAATTGACTTTAGGTCAAGTAAAAGTTTGTTAGATATGTGTGCCCTAGAAGCCAGAATTGGCTGACACTTGTAATACACTTCTAAGGACAAAATTATAATTTTAACTATAAATAATAAAATATTATTTTCTATCACATAAATGTATTTAGTGTCTGTGATACATTTTTTGAGTTAATGGTAATGATAATTCTTATTTTCAAGAGTTGAAAATTTAAGACAAGAATTTTCATTATTAACTCATAAAATGCTCCTGACCGTAGGATCATCATGAGGATGATGATTGATCTGAAAGGTTAGTGTACAATCGCTTCTTTGTAGTAGATGAGTCTTAAGTCTACGGTGTAGAGACATCGAAGCGAGAGTATAGGTACTCGTTAGAGAACGAGGGCACTGAGCGTGACCACCTCGAGTAGTCGTAAGAAGTCTACCTTCTCATCGATGACTGACTCAATGCTGTAGTGGTGTGTCTGATTCTTTGACCTGAGGTGCATCGACAGTTCACCTTAAGGGTGTTATAGTTTGACTACACCATGACTCAGTCTCCTAGCCATTTGGAATCTTGAGGTGTATGTTGGCTATAGCATGTTCATTATAGGAATTGGATTGCACCAAGATGGAATCTATCTACCTCGGTGGATGAGGAGCAGCCCTATGATGATCATGAGAATCAAGTCCATAAGCCCATGGCCATGGCAGAGAGTGTGAAATAATAGAAAGAGTTTCTATTAAGGTTCTCACAATCGGACTTGAATCGAATGATTAAATCATATGATAGAAATTAGGGTTTGACGAGTTCACCTTAACCCTAATCTGATCGAGGCTCAAGATAGAAGAACTTAATCACACAAGTAGCTGCACCAAGAGATTCATTTGTAGTTTTGATGGGTTGCCACCATATGCTGCTAGGTGTCACTGGTGGATTTTGGGAGCAACTAGAATGATTTAGATGATCGATCATTCTAAGTTGTCTAAATCAGAAGAGTTCTGATCCATCGAAAAGAAGTTTCGATGATGTCAATGATGGAGATCATGACATATCGCATTACCATAAAGAACTGAACCTAACTGGATCACACAAATAAGGGTTTAGATCTGGATATCATCAATTGGACTAATCCAATTCAATTGATTTGAATAAGATTCAATTAGGTTCAAGAAAATCGTGCTAGCACACGATTGAGCCTAACGTTCTCCTTTTTCTATCTTAAAAGTTATCTCGACTGAGCCAAATGAGTTTGTACTCACTCAGGTACTTTTATCTGATCTGACTAGAGCTTGTCCAAGTCAGAAAAGGATTGTCTTAATTTATGAGATAAATTTGAGATAACACCTGCCATTTTTCGTCACCTGCTAATTCTTGTACTTTGACTTGGTCAAATGTTGACCTTTGACCTTTGGACATCTGCCCATGTGCCATGCACTTATTGGAGAGTAGATAGGGGCTTGTCCCCTCTCTGAAAATTAAAAAGAAGAGGGTATATGCCTAGGATGGTGTGCGCCCATGGATAGGGATGCTGGAGTCCCATATGGATGGGACTCCAGGTTGCTTTTTGGTTTCTACTTAGATGGCCCTTGGGTATCTACTTTGACCAGTCTTAGGCGCCATCTAAGAATGAACCTGTGGATCTCTCATCTAATTGGATCAGGTGATGTCATCCCATCAATCAGATTTAGATCTAATTGAACGAAATAACGCGATTGGCCGGGGTGATGCAGCACTGCATGGTGCAGCAGAGTCTATAAAAAGACCCTGTCTGCGTCCACTTTTGATAACTTCTCTTCCAAGCCATGCCCTAAGGCTGCCCCTCTCCCTTCTCCATGCCACCATCTGGCCCTCATCCTTCTCTCCATGCCCAAGAAAGTTGGGTCCTTCAGATTAGTGCGAGTCAGGCAAGGAAAGGCTGACGAAAAAGGAAGAAGGCAGCACTGCTGCAGAGATGATGGGTGATCTCAAAAGGTGTTTTGAAGATCCTCCAAAGCAGATCTAGATCTGATTTTTAGAAAAAAAAAAAAAGAGAAGGAGAAGATCTCTAGATCCAGTTCGAGTGGATACCGATAGAGGCTAGGTGCTTGCGTAGCTAGATCCAGAACTTCAAAGCTTCCGTAGGATCATCAACGGGTAATCAGATTACCCAAGATCAAGGTAAAAATTAATTCAAAATTAATTTAATTTTATTTTCTTAATTATCAAATGATAAATTAGATCTGAAAAAGTATCAGATCTGATCTAGATTTAAGAGAAAATTTTGCAATCATATCTGAACGAACCTGATCCAAAAAATCAGGATTTTCCTTCGATGCATCTATGGGTAGGTTCAAAACCAATTGCTTCTCTAAATAATTTTTAGTAATATCGATTTTGCCTCGGATACCTAATCAGTAGGCTTTGGCCTCTACTGAAAAAGTTTGGTTAGGTCCAACCATTAACATGACCATATTTGATCTTATCTAACCAATAAATGATCAGGCCCGACTTTGATCGGCCAACCTAACCACCATCAGAAAGACTTAACCAAACCATCATTTTATGAATGAAAATTTCATTAGTCAATAAGTATTAAGCCTTTGGGCCTCCAGTGATTATCAAATTAATGAACCTATTATCACTCAACTTAATAGGAGGTTATGATTTAGTTATCTATATAACTATTTCATTTTTAAGGATCTAATAATTTTAAAGAATTTAGTTAACATATTTTAGAAAAGCGAGCCAATTTCGATCCTCCTTCTGACTTCACTAAGTTAGATCAAAAAGATCTAATCTAAGCTGACATTAGGAGCACCTAAATCAGTCAGACTGATTTACCTAATTGACATGGGTGAGTCCGAATCACCAAGTGATCTAATCAAAATCTAACTCACCAAGATGGCCAG
>QRFJ01003051.1:0-28437 GCA_006176705.1 Cocos nucifera
CGACCTGAATGCATTCTGTACGAGTTAATGGCATATTCCTTCCACCGTCTCACTTACCTGGCCATATCTGTTGACACAGTTCTGATCTGAGTGGTCAATAATCCGAGCTAACCCATGCACTAGGTTAGTCATAATTGTTATGACTAAGCCAAGTCTAGTTTAATGAGACCTGAATCAATTTTCCCTAAGGAAAAGATTAAGTCCGAGGTCTTCCACCATTTGTAGACGTGCGCCCTTCCGGGGTTGATTGTTCTCGGCTGGATACAGTGGCTCAGTTGCACCGAGAAGACGCAACCATCTTTCTATTAGGCATTGGATGCTATGGGCTGGAGGATGAGTTGGGCTCAATATTTCGGATACGGTGAGAGACTCAATTAGGAACCCAGTCTATGCAAATGGTGGGTCTGACTTAACTAAGGAGTGGATCAATATTCCGGATACGGTGAGATTCATGAATTAGAGACCAAGTTTGGGTGCACCATGATTAGAGAATCATTGAACAAGAGTTGTTCACTCATTGGCTAACCCATCACCAATAACTGTTAGGTGAGGTGATGAGTCAGTTGGTGAGACCGCACCACCCACTAGAAATCATTAATCGCGGAGATTTTTGCATCTCTACAGAGGGAGTGTAGGGATCCGAGAAAATAGTGGGAGCTAATTTGTTTAAAAATAAAATCCCTAAACAAATTGGTCAAGTCAAAATTACAGTATCTAACTAGAATCTTTGACTCTCTACAGGAAAATGTCTGCGTCCAACCCATTGGCACGTATCCTAGGACACACATAGACTGACTGGACCCAATTATAAAGATTGGCTCAGGAACTACAAAATTGTTTTGGGTTCAGAGAAGTTAACACCATGTTTTGGACCAGGACCCTCCCACCTTACCAGCTCCGTCCATCCACTTGAACAGAGAGCGTCTCTGGAAAAATGGATTGACGAAGATAATAAGGCCAGATACTTACATGTTGGGCTCGATGTCTGATGAGCTCCAGCGCCAACATGAAGATATCGGGACTGCTCGCCAAATGTTGGCTCACCTGCAGGAGATGTTTGGTGAACAGAGTCGCGCAGCCAAATATCAAGTCACAAAATGACTTTTTAAGGCTAAGATGCGTGATGGGCAGTCAGTCCAAGATCACTGTCTGACAATGATCAAGGACATGGAAGAGCTTGAGAAGCTCGGTGTGAAGTTGGACTTGGATCTGCAGAACGATATTATTCTGCAATCCTTGACTGATGCATATGGGCAATTCATCATGAATTACCACATGCATAAACTTCAAAATTCCTTGGCCGAGTTAATGAATATGCTGGTTACCGCTGAGCTTTCTATGAAAGGTTCTAAAGGCTCAGTTCTTGCTATGGAACGGACTTCTTCCAAAAGAAAGTCTTATGGAAAGAAAAAGAAGTCTGTGAAAAAGCAAAAGGTGGAAGGATCAAAGAAGAAGAAGGCAGAACCGAAGAAGAAAGGTCCGATGGCAAAGGAAAGTGTTTCCATTGCAACAGCGACGGCCATTGGAAGCGGAACTGCCCTACTTACCTGGCCACCCTGAAGAACAAGAAGGAAGGTCCTTCTGGAGGTATGCTCGTTATTGAGTCTAACCTTACGGTTTCTTCTGCATCCAGTTGGGTGCTTGACTCTGGTTCTAGTGCTCATCTGTGCACTTCTATGCAGGGTCTTGAGGATAGCAGGAGGCTGAGGGATGGAGACATGATCCTACGCATCGGTAATGGAGCAAGAGTTGCTGCAGTAGCCGTGGGAACATACCCTCTTCGATTACCATCTGGTTTAGACTTAGTTTTGAAAAGACTGTTATTATGTGCCTGCAGCTAGCAGGAATTTGATTTCTGTTTCATGCTTAGCACAAGAAGGTTATGTGATCACCTTCTTTAAGGACCATTGTAACATTCTTTATGAAAGAAATAAAATTGCAAATGGTTTCCTTATTAATGGTCTTTATCAGCTACATATTGATGTACCTATTCTAACTATCGAGCAAAACGTGAATGCCAAACGACCTAGGGATAGTCCAAACGACAGATATCTATGGCACCTGAGATTAGGTCATATAGCAGAAGATAGGATCAACAAATTGGAGAAAAATGGGCTATTGAGTCCATTGACTTTTGAGTCATATCCAACTTGTGAATCTTGTCTTCAAGGCAAAATGACTAAACTCCCTTTTGTTGGACATGGGGAGAGGGCCACAGATCTCCTTGCCCTAGTACATACTGATGTGTGCGGCCCATTTGATGTGCCGGCTAGAGGCAATTTTGTCTACTTCATTACCTTTACCGATGATCTGTCTAGGTATGGGTATGTGTATCTTATGAGACACAAGTCTGAAGCTTTTGAAAAGTTCAAAGAATTCAGACATGAAGTAGAAAAACAAACTGAAAAACCCATTAAGGTTCTTCGATCAGATCGAGGAGGTGAATACCTTAGCCGGGAATTCCTAGACTATCTTAAGGAAAATGGCATAGTCTCTCAATGGACTCCACCAGGAACACCTCAACTCAACGGGGTTTCAGAACGGAGAAATCGGACTCTATTGGATATGGTTCGATCCATGATGAGCTTCACAGACCTCCCTGATTTTCTTTGGGGACATTCATTGTTAACTTCAATCTATCTACTGAATAGGGTTCCCTCTAAAACCGTTCCTACCACACCGTATGAGATATGGCACGGTAAGAAACCAAGTCTGAGTCATCTCAGAATTTGGGGTTGTCCGGCTCATGTCAAAAGACAACAAGCGGACAAGTTAGAGTTTAGGTCCTTTAGAGCTCGATTCATAGGATATCCTAAAGAGTCATTAGGATACTATTTCTACATTCCAGAAGACCACAATGTGATTGTGAGTCGACATGCCATCTTTCTTGAAAAATAGTTTATTCAAGATAGCGGCATTGGAAAGCAGATTAAGCTTGATGAGAAAGTCTCACAAGCAGAACGAGCTAAGGACCAAGTTGGAACCAAATCAGGTTGAGCCAATAAGAACACTACCTCCTCCACCTCGTAGATCGGAAAGAGTTTCCCGTCCCCCTGAAAGATACTTAGGTATTATTTCAGAGGAAGTAGAGGAAATGTTCCTCATAGGTAATGGTGCTCATGGTGATGATCCCAAAACCTACAACGAGGCGATATCAGATATCGACTCCGAGAAATGGCTAGAGGCAATGAAGTCAGAAATTGACTCGATGCACTCAAACCAAGTCTGGACCTTGGTAGATCCACCAGAAGGTATAGTACCTATTGGGTGTAAATGGATCTTCAAGAGAAAGATTGGTGCAGATGGGAATGTGGAGACATTCAAGGCTAGACTGGTGGCAAAAGGTTATAGTCAACGCGAAGGCATTGACTATCAGGATACCTTTTCCCCAGTAGCTATGCTAAAATCCATCCGCACATTGCTTGCTGTTGCAGCCTATTTCGATTATGAAATATGGCAAATGGACGTGAAAACGGCATTCCTAAATGGATATCTTGAGGAAGATATCTATATGGAACAGCCGCTAGGTTTCACATCCAGTGATACTGATCACAAGGTTTGCAAGCTGCAAAGGTCCATATATGGACTTAAGCAAGCATCTCGGAGCTGGAACACTCGTTTCAATGATGTGATCAAAAAGTTTGGTTTCATCAAAAATGAAGAGGAACCATGTGTTTTCAAAAGGGTCAGTGGGAGCGCTGTTGTCTTCCTCGTATTGTACGTGGATGACATCCTCCTTATTGGGAATGATATTCCCATGTTGACATCAGTCAAGATGTGGTTGTCCAAGGAATTCTCCATGAAAGACCTAGGTGAAGCATCCTTTATTCTAGGAATTAAGGTCTATAGGGATAGACCGAATAGGATGCTAGGACTTTCACAGAAGATGTACATAGAGGAAGTACTAAAGAGGTTTAGTATGGAAAACTCTAAGAGGGGATTAATACCCTTCAGACATGGTATTCATCTTTCCAAGAAGATGTGCCCCAGCACACCTGAGGAAATAGAACGCATGAGCAAGATCCCTTATGCTTCTGCAATAGGGAGCCTCATGTATGCCATGCTATGTACACGACCTGATATAGCCCATGCTGTGAGTGTCACAAGCAGATATCAGTCAAATCCAGGTGAAGAACACTGGACTTCTGTGAAATGTATCCTTAAGTACTTGAGAAGAACTAAGGATATGATGTTGGTCTTTGGTAATGGAGAACTCCAAGTCCAGGGATACACAGACTCGGACTTTCATGTCCGATATAGATGATCGAAAGTCGACATCTGGAAGTCTGTTTGTGTGCAATGGTGGAGCTGTCAGCTGGAAGAGTTCCAAGCAAACTGTGATAGCAGATTCCACCATGGAAGCAGAATATATCGCTGCATCAGAGGCTGCAAAGGAAGCATTCTGGTACAAGAAGTTTGCTGCAGAAATTGGAGTAATGCCATCAGATGCCATTCCTCTTTACTGCGACAACAATGGCGCCATAGCCCTTGCTAAGGAGCCGAGGTCTCACCAGAAATCCAAGCACATTGAGCGGCGATACCACCTCATCCGCGATTACCTCGAGAAAGGTTACGTCGAGGTCAAGAGAGTCAACTCCACAGATAATGTGGCAGACCCACTTACAAAGCCGTTGGGCCAGCAGAAGATCGAAGCCCACCTTGAGAAGATGGGACTTAGACTTGTAGCCAATTGGCTTTAGGACAAGTGGGAGATTGTTAGATATATGTGCCCTAGAAGCCAGAATTGGCTGACACTTGTAATACACTTCTAGGGGCAAAATTATAATTTTGACTATAATCAATAAAATGGGTTATTTTCTATCACATATGTGTATTTAGTGTCTGTGATACATCCTTTGAGTTAATGGTAATGATAATTCATATTTTCAAGAGTTGAAAATTTAAGACATGAATAATCATTATTAACTCATAAAATGCTCCCGACCATAGGATCATCACGAGGATGGTGATTGATCCGGAAGGTTGGTGTACAATCGCTTCTCTTTAGTAGATGAGTCTTGAGTCTACGGTGTGGAGACACCGGAGCGAGAGTACAGGTACTCGTTAGAGAACGAGGGCACTGAGCGTGACCACCTCGAGTAGTCATTAGGGAAGTCTACCTTCTCGTCAATGACTGACTCGATGCTGCAGTAGTGTGTCTGGTTCTTTGACCTGAGATGCATCGGCAGTTCACCTTGAGGGTGTTATAGTTTGACTACACCATTACTCGGTCTCCTAGCCATATGGAACCCTGAGGTGTATGTTGGCTATAGCATGTTCATTGTAGGAACTGGATTGCATCAAGATGGAATCTATCTACCTCGGTGGTAGAGGAGCAGCCCTATGATGATCATGAGAATCAAGTCCAGAAGCCCATGGCCATGGCAGAGTGAAATAATAGAAAGAGTTTCTATTTAGATTTTCACATTGGACTCGAATCGAATGATTACATCATATGACAGAGACTAGGGTTTGACGAGTTCACCTTAACCCTAATCTGATCGGGGCTCAAGATAGAAGAACTTAATCACACAGGTAGCTGCACCAAGAGGTTCGCATTCAGCTCTGATGGGTTGCCACCATATACTGCTAGGTGTCACTGGTGGATTTTGGGAGCAATTAGAATGATTTAGATGATCGATCATTCTAGCTGTTCGAATCAGAAGAGTTCTGATCCATCGAAAGGAGTTTCGATGATGTCGATGATAGAGATCATGACATATCCCATTACCATACAGAACTGAACCTAACTGGGTCACACAAACAAGGGTTTGAATCTGGTGATCATCAATTGAACTGATCTAGTTCAATTGATCTGAATGAGATTCAATTAGGTTCAAGAAAATCGTGCTAGCACTCGATTGAACCTAACGTTCTTCTTTTACTATCATAAATAAGTTGTCCTGACTGAGCCAAAGGAGTTTGTGCTCAATCAGAGGCCTTCATATGGTCTGACTGGAGGTTGTCCAAGTCAGAAAAGGTTGTCTTATTTTGTAAGACATTACCTGCCATTTTTGGTCACCTGCCATTTCTTGTTCTTTGACTTTGGTCAAAAGTCTACCTTTGACTGGTCAAATGTTGACCATTGACACTTTGACTTTTGACCACATGTCATGCACCTATTGGAGAGCTGGTGGGGGCCTGTCCCCCTGCCAGAACCTGGCAAGGAGGAAGGGCGCACGCCACCCTAGGCGTGTGCCCAAGTTGGAGGCGCCTAGGAGTCCTTGTTGGACAAGGACTCCACCTCCCTTTTTGGATTCCAATTAGAGTTCTACTAAGAATCCAACTTTGACTGGTCTTAGGCACCCTCTAAGGAGGAATCCAGGGGACTCTATTCCAACCAATCAGATTTAGATCTGATTTCACAAAGGGTTGTGATTGGTTGGGAGGAAGAGGAGTTGGATCACAGCTTAGTCTATAAATAAGACCCTGCGCCCAACTCAGATTGAATGCAATTAGAATAGAGATTTCCCACGCCCCAAGGCTGCCTCTCCCCTCTTCCTCCATGCCAAACTTCTCCTCCTTCTCCTCTCCACGTCCAAAAGAGTTTTGGATTTTGGTTGGTGCGATTCCAGATCAAAGAAAGGCGATCAAAAGCAAGAAGGCTGCGCTGCTGCAAAGGACGACTGCTGATCTTCAAAAGGAGTTTTGAAGATCCTCCAGATCAGATCCAGATCTGATTTTTGGAGGTGTGATAGAGAAGAAGAGGATCTCCAGATCCAACCTGAGTGGATACCGGTAGAGGCCAGGCGCTTGCGTGGCTAGATCCAGAACCTTCCGCTGCAATCAGGATCATCTACAGGGTAATAGGATTACCCAAATCAGGTAAATTAAATTTGATTTAATTTATCTTATTTTATTTTATTTATTAAAATAATAAGAATCAGATCTGAAACATATCAAGATCTGATTGGGATCAAAAAAAAAATTTTGAAATATATCTCTTGATCTGATCAGATCTGGATGAACTTGGATCGGAAAATCAGGATTTCCCTTCAATCCAAACCTAGATAAATCATCAGTGAACATTATGAAATAAGAGTATCCTCCTCTAGCTTGAGTTGTCATAGGATCACATACATCCGTATGTATAAGTCCTAATAACTCATTTGTCCTTTTCCATATCCACTAAATGAAATCTTGGTCATTTTAACCATAAGACATGATTCACAAGTTCCCAATGATTCATAATCAAAAGGATCAAAGAACTTTTCTTTGTATAACTTGTTAATTCTGGCCTCACTAATATGACCTAATCGACAATGCTAAAGTAAAGTATTATTTATATCATCTCTCTTACGTTTTCCATTTTCATCAATATGAAATATATTATCATCCAAACATAGAGTCAATAAACCATTGCTAAATATGCCAAAACAAATACTTTCATTAGAATATTTGATCGAGCAACCTTCGCTCGTTACATTAAGACTATAACCTTGTTTTAATAATAAGGGTATAGATATAATATTTCTAATGATCTTAAGCATATAATAACAATTTGTAAGCTTTAAGATCTTCCCATAAGCTAACTTCAATATATTTATCCCTACAGCTTCTGCTTGGATAGACTCTCCTCCAGTGCCATAGAGCTTGAAGTCATCTTTCTTCAAACTCTTAATTTTCTGTAGTTCCTACAAAGATATACAGATATGAAAACCACAGTCGGTATCTAATATCTAAGAATTTGAAATGGAAGAATTTAATGATAATATAGTATGTATCTCAAACATACCTTTTGGTGCATTATTTGCACCAGACTTCATGGTTGCAAGGTAAGCCTTGTAATTCCTCTTCCAATGACCTATTTTGCTGTAGTGAAAATAGGTCATCTGTCCAGAAATCTTTTTTCCTTTTTCTTCTTTTTTATAGCACTTTTAGGGTTCAACCTTCTCTTTGAACCCTTTTTGCCTACCTTCTTCTTGGGGATCCCATCCATAAGAAGAAGTGGAGCCTTATCTTTCTTGATAACTGCTGTCTTGAGCATATTTAACAGCTCAGGCAAGAAATAATTCAGTTTGTTCATGTGATAGTTCATGATAAACTGAGAAAATAATTCTAGGAGTGATTGCATGATCAAATCCTGACTTAACTCTCCATCCATAACCAAACCTAATTGACTTAATCGAGTGATTAGGTCAATTACCATCAAAACATAATTTTGTATGGATGTTTCTTCTATCATTCTTACATGAAATAATTAATTAGATATCTCATATCTAGCAGTCCTACTATGCTCTCCATAAAGCTCTTTTAGATTGAGCAATATGGATTGAGTGTCCATGTTATCATGCTGCCTCTGTAATTCATTATTCATAGAGGCAAGTATGATGCATTTGATAGTAAGGAAATCATTTTGTCACATCTTATATGTGGACTTATCTTTATCTGTGGCATCATTTTCTAATGGCTTAGGATCAGGGGCATGAAGAATATAGGAGAGTTTTTCTTGACTGAGTACTATTTTTAGGTTTCTCAACCAGTCAACATAATTTTGACCAGTCAATTTATTTGAATCCAAAATTGAACACAATGAAAGTGAAAAAGCCATTTAATCAACGTAATAAAGAATAATATATAAGCAAACAACTCATGATGACAAACATAATTAAATCAAACTTTAATTTAATTATGTCTCCCATTATTTAATCAAAAACTCATAACCCTCTTATTGATTTTCTTAGGGAGAATAAGATCCTAATTCTTTATAAAAGATTGGGGTTGCACAACAAACCTGTTATAAGTTCAAAGGTAGGAAACTCTTTCCAATTGCACTTTATGCAACTCTCAAAAAACTTTTGCCTCTAAAATATTAATAGCTTTGTGTTAGCATAACAAACTTTAATGTTTTAGTTTAAATAGAATCCTTCATTTCTATACAGTCAAAATGAAATATGACTACTTTTGTGGTTACACAACAAAGCAGTATATTCAAAATGCTGTAAGCATCTCAATGCACTAGATTAATATTACATCATTCTCCATGATAGATCTTGTAGTTACACAATAAAACTAATATAGCTCTGGACATAATAAGAACCTAGTATGAAGGAAGGCCTTAATGTAGTGAATATAATACTAAGCATTTCAATCTAGAATTAAATTAATCGAATCGATCAGGTAAGTGGGAGAGAAGTGGGAGTCCCCCTGTTGCTTTTCTTAGACACCAATAAATTGGTCAGGTCAGACAACAAAATCAATTAAAAAACTATGTTCTCTTTATCAATCATGAACCATTTATCCTAGACACCGATTAATCAATTAGACATCCCGACTGATACAATTATAGATTAAATATACTACAACTTAATATAATTTTTAAAGAGGGATTTAAAAGATCTCGATGCACATTTTGATTTAAATCAAACTAAATGCCTAATAGCATAAATTATAATAAAAATTTATATATATCTATTAACATGTATAATTATTCTAGGACAACCATCACTATATAGTGAATACTTTCCACTATATCAGGGCAACCTTTATAGAATATTATATACATCATAATCTCATTATGATAAATAAAAAAATATGATCTCATCATATAAATAATATGCAAATAAACACACAAAAAATATATCATACTTTTCTTTTGTGCCATTATATTATAAGCAAAGCATTATATGATATAATCCAATAAGGCTTGCTCTGATACCACTGATGGGATTGTGTATAGGGCGGAAGCACGAATTTCAAAGTAAAAACAAGAAATCATATAAACCAAATCCAAATCCTAGGACCACCTTATTAGCATTTAAATTATATAACATGCATTTGTAATATAAAAGAAAGTATTAGAATATACCTCTTATCGCTAAATCCTAAATTGACCCTGATCGTCGGTAGCAGTCCGTCAGGGGTTCCACCAGGTGCCCACGTGTTCATCCTTCAATGTTGATCCACACAAAGACTTGATCAAGACATCAGCACCTCTAATTTATACAATTAGAGTTCTAATAATAATAACTTTAATTAAAAGGATAAGACCTTCTTTAGCCTTTATGTCACCTTCCTTACCTTTCCTTATCTATCTTTCTTTTTCTTTGTCTTCTTAATTTTCTTTCCTAATCTCTTAGTCTTAAGATGACTTCTTGTCCTTACAAGGACAAGGTCTAGACAAGATAAGGAAAGAAAGAAAATTGGATAAAAAATAATTCTTGTAAGAAAGAAAGATAATTTTCACCTCTTCGGACTCTTGGTGCGCACCCCTATTTATAATGTATGTAGGGGTGCCAACATAATTTCTCGCACCCTTAGAAAAAAATCTCATGTCCCTTCAGCCAATCTCACACCTCATCAAAAAATAACGAGATGTAGACTTAGTTCAAGAGATGCCTTAAAGCAGAAGGACTCTTGGACTAATTCTACGTAAGTTATTTACAAAGAGTCGCAATATTTCATCATTGGCGCCACCCTTTTCATCCATTAGATCGGATAAAAGGGCCATTCAATGGCTCTAAAAAGGGACACCCATTCACTAAGAAGGCGTGGAGAAGATCTTTGAATAGTTAAAGTCCCAAGGGACTTTGACTTGGTCCAAGAGGAGTCAAGAAGGAGTGGGCGGCATGGAGTCCTGGGCGGCAAGGAGTCTTGGGCGACAAAGAATCCTGGGCGACAAAAATTAAAAAGAAAATGGAGTTTTAACTTGTAGAAGGACTCTTTATCACCCCATATCAGATGTCCATGCCTATTCAAAATTTTTACGCGACATAACAAATGGGAACAGTCAAAGAAGGTAGGTGCCAACTAATTCTATGCACCAAAAAATGCTTTGCGCATGAAAGACTTCCCACGCACAAGAGAGAGACTCTCTAGCATGTGGGATTCAGATATGTGGCATCCCAACTAAAGCTCAATTAGTCTAGGTTAATTCAATTCAAGATCAAATCCTATTTGGCTCAAATTGGATCTTAATTAGTCCAAATCGGAAGCCAATTCGAATCCAATTAGAATCCAGATGCTTGGGTTTGCTACATGTGCTAGAATGTTCATCTTGCAAATATGGTCTAATCTAATTAGATCCTTAATCAACTCTCTTTGTGTGTGACCCATTGGATTCCACATCTAACCAGCTGTGAGTCTGGGTGTGATTTGACCTAATGGATTAGAACTCAACCGAACCAATTTAGGTCAAAACTAACCAACCCAATTTGACTTAATTTAGAACACTTTCTAATTTAATGATCAAATTAAAATTTTAATTTGATCGAACCCACAAGACATGATTGATATCTAGCAATGTATCATGACTTCCCGAAAGATGTGAAATTTTGATGGAAATACCAAAAATATCCTTCAGTGAAAATTATCATGCAACTAGATCCTTCGATCTCCCTGCATCCTGAATATGACTCTGGGTATGAAAATATGTCAATCCCAATATCATATTCATTTCTCTTTCAATCTTATGATGATGATTCATTTAATGAAATATTAGAAACCATTTCTAATTTTCATCATGCTTTGATCAAAGTCTTCCTGAATCATCATTTGTTTGAAGCAGGTAGGATGCTATTTCCTCTTACCAGGAGAGATCGATTCCATGTTAACCTACTCACAACCTTCATATATATAATCTACCATATCCAGATCATCCCATACATAACTGAAGTCATGAATGAGTATGAACCAAAATATGGATTTATATATATAAGATTCTATGGTAGTTTCAGGTCAAAGGATTACATGCACAAATTCCACTATGAGAACCATCTATTGACATGTAGATAAGACTCCATTAGATATTCTCAATTTGGATCAATTCAGTGAACTCATTCTCTAATGAGCACCCACATTCTTGTATTAGTGTCATACACAAGTTATTGTGGATTAATCATCCTCTCAATTGAGCATACAAAGAATGTGCTAGTCTTACCAGAAAACATTGATTCCTAACTCAATGTCCCATCGACTAGAAATATTTAAACTAAGATTTTAAGATTTTAGGTCTCACTGGTATGATCTCATGATAATCCTAAAACCATAGCCCTAATTTATAGGGTTCATCATAATCTTAAATAAATAATAAGACATTGCATATGATGAAATAAATGCCTTTATTTATTTTTTAAAAATGTCATTACATGAGTTTGGAAGATAAAGAATAGCCCAAAAAATTAATTGGCTTGAGGGCATATTCCTTTCAAATATCAAGTCCTCCTGATGCACCTGCAAGTGGCAAAAAAGAGTAAGATGTTAACTATCTAGTGCTGTCCTGTTGGACCTCTTGCTGCTTCATGCCATCTCGTCTTTGGAGAACTGAATTTTCATCGAAGATGACATCCATACTAATGACAATCTTCTTCTCCAAGGGATCCCATTGTTGGTATCCCTTAACCTCTCGTAGATGTCTCAAGAACACCAACTTTCATGATCTAGCATCCAACTTGCTTTGCTCACCAACACTGATATGCACAAAAGCTATGCACCCAAAAACTCTTAGATGGCTCAATCCAATCTTTCTTCCAGACCATCTCTTCTCTGGAATACCATCATCTAACTTTGTATGAGATGATCGATTCACCAGATAATAGGTTGCATCCATTGTATCAATCCAGAATGCCTTCGAAAGCCCTACCTGCAGCCTCATGCACCATGCCTTTTTCAAAAGGGTTTTGTTAATTCTTTCAGTCATCCCATTTTGTTGAGTTCCTTTTACCGAAAAGTGCTTTTTGATACCACACTCCTCACAAAAGTCTTAGAACTCTTTGCTAGTGTATTCTCCACCATTGTCTGACTATAGATACTTCAAGTTCTGACCTATCTCCTTCTCCACCTTAGCTTTCTATATTTTGAACCTGGTGAAGACTTCTGATTTCTTCTTCATGAAGTAGATCCATACCTTCCTTGAGAAATCATCTATAAAGATCAAGAAGTATCTCGCTCCATTTTTGGCCTGAAATGGAGCCGGCCCCCACACATTAGTGTGAACCAATTCTAATGGGGCTGCACTATGGGCTGAACTAATGGTAAACTGTACTCTCCTCTATTTACCCATCTGGCATGGCTCATATACCTCTGTAATATCTTCATCCAGATCTAAAATTAGACCATGTTTGCTCAGCTCCTTTGTCCCACGGTCACCCATATGGCCTAGGTGGTAGTGCCACAATTGATAAGCCTTCTGCTGATCCTGTGCTACTGCTGCTGCATCAGATTTTTCGATCACCATAGATCCAATCAACTTGTAGAGGTTGTTCTCCATCCTTCTGCCCCTCATCACCAGCATAGCACCTTTGGAGATATTGAGAACTCTGATAAGTATCATAAATTCATCAATAAAAATATTAATTTATTAATTAATTTATATTTATTTTTAAAAATTAATAATTAATTTATATATATTTTTAAAAAATTAATATTTTTATTATTTAAAAAATAATTAAAAAAATAATAAAAATAAAAAGTAAAATATTTTTATCAATGGAAAGAGCTTAATTTTTTGGTTATAATGAAATAAGTTTAAAGCAAATCGGAGCTAAAATGGATCAGATATAAATTTTTTTTAAAAAAAAATTAATTAAAATAAAAAAAATAGCTCAGCCAGCTCCGCAAGCCAAGCCAAGCCATAAGCCAGCAAGCCGCCAAGCCATCCCATGAGCTGCTGACATCAGTTTTAGCGTGGCTCATGGTAGAACCTTAAGAAGGGGTATTTCGATAATTTTTGGGAGATATCGTGTGCTGATTGGTTGAGGTGTGCAGTATGCCCGGTATAGCGCGGTCCATGAGCACAGTAATCCGCGATCTAATGGCTATGGTCGCTGTCGATCAAGATCCAATGGTCAGGGTGGTTTTCAGTTTTGATTCGATTTCCCAGCTCTTCACTACACGATCCAACGGTTCTAGATGCTCCAAACCTTGATCCAACGGCCGAATTTCTTCCAAAACTGGATCCAACGACTGCTATTTATTCCTTGTTTGATTTGGTTTCAGACTTCACCAGATGCACGATTGGATGGTGGACAGCACTCTAAGCAGCAATCCAACGGTCTAGGAAGCTCTCGACTTGATTAAAACATCCAGAACTTCGATCAGTGGTCAGATTTCCTCCTAATTAAAAAGATCGAATGGCCAGAACTTAATCCGACCTGATCTGGCTTATACACATCTAATTTTGATGATTTTTGAACCATTGGATTTCTATTGAATGGCCAGATTTCATCAGACTTGACCAGATTTGTCTAGAAGCTATTTTAATCCAAATTTCACTCAAATTTTTCTATAAATGCCGATCAAAACTCTTTTTAGTCCCATATTGCCTGCAATAAAAGCTCTCAGCCCTCCAACACCTATAAATAAGACCCTAGGCCTCCAAATCAATCTATCTTCGGTCAAGATGAAGTTTTGGTATAGGATAGAGCTAGGCTTTTGGTTAATGGCTACTTTGAGGCAACTGATGTTGAAAAGAAGAGATGGACTTTTATACCATCTTTCTACCAACGTCGATCCATGATCAAGATCAGCTACTTTTAATTTTTATTTTTTATTTTTTTAAATTTTATGTATTTAAATTATAAATTTTTAAATTAATGTAAAATTTCTTTTTATGCACTTTAAATTCATCCTTTTTACTTTTAATTATAATTTTAATTTTTGCTTTTTATTTTTAATTGCTCTTTATTTTTATGCAAGTAGATGGTAAGATTTAACTAGTAGATCTTAGTATCAAGTTTACTTTTCTGCATAATTTAATTTCTGCTTTGCAATTTTAATTTCTAATTTTTGACTTCAAATTCTATTTTCAAATCTTTTTTTTTATTTTTAAAAATTAAAAATTTCAAATCAAAGCACTGCCTTCCCTGTGGATTCGATCCGACTTACTACTTTTTACTTATTTTTAATTATTTTAAAAAGTTAAATTAAACTGATAAACATGATGTTTCAATGATAATATCGCATTCTTATCAAGTTTTTGATGCCGTTGCTGGAGAAGACATTAAAATTTATTTCTTTTGATTTCTTTAATTTTTTATAAATTAATTATAAATAAAATTTTAATTTTTTTAATTTTCTATAAATATTGTTTACTAACTTTTTCTTCTTTATTTTATAGAAAAAAAGAGAAAAAAAGATAAAAGAAGAAAAAAATTAAGGAAAGCAAATCATCTAACCTTGTTTGGTGAGATCAATCTTAACCTTAGATCTCTTTCTTTTTTTAAATTTTGAAATTAATTTTAAAAAAATATCCATTTAAATCTAATTAAAAGCTTCATGATAAGATTAGAAATCCTAATTGCTTAGAGCATGCATCATATTAGTTTTTTTTTATTTTTTTTGATGATCGCTGGAGATAAGGTGAGCATCTCAACTTCAATTAGTTGCATGCATCTAGTTTAAATTGCATAGAACCCTTCGATTAAAAATTTTTTATGCATATTCATCTTTAAATCAAATTAAGGGCATAATTTATTAAACAAGATAAGGTGGAGATTTGATCAACCTTCCTTGGCCCACAAACAACCAACCAGCATCCTACATTGATCTAAGCCTTTAATTTTAAAATCAATTAGACATTGGTCCTAGGAACTCGAGCTCATTAGGACAAGAAATCCTAAAAGTTGGATCGAATTAGGATTAGTCAATTTAACTGATGTTTAAGAAAGTTGTTCAGGGATGATTGGGTCCGAAGAAAGGTGGTTACTTAATTAATTCCATTAGCTTACTTGGCTAAGCATAATTGGTATCTAAGGCAAGCAACGAAGGGACTCCCACCAACCTTACATTTATCTGATCAGTTGATTGGCTGATCTTACATTTGAAGAGCTTGAAGATGATCTTGATAGTTAGGAGCTATCTAGATCTAAGATAACCCTTAGACAGGATTGATTGACCAACTTGATTACAACCAACATCAAATCTAATTAAACTTAATTTTTCTCTCTCTTCTTAGTTCTAGGACTCCTTAGGATCTTTTCTTTAGAACTCTTCTTTCTTTTTTCTTCTTTTTTTCTTCAAAAATAAAATAAAAATTAAATTAAAATTAAATAAATTAAACTAACTAAAAAATTATTAAAAGTAATAATTAAATTAAATTAAATTAAATTAATAATTAAATAAATAAAATAATAAAAAAAATTAAAAAATATTTTAAAAAATTTAAAAATAATAAAATAATAAAAATATAAAAATAATAATAAATAAATTCTAAAAAAATTTTGAATCATACATTAGGGTTGCATTAATACATACATGATAGAAAATTACTTTATCTGATCTAGTTAAACCCAACAATAAAATTAAATGGCTGAATTGTATTAAATTCAATAACTAAATGGCTGAAAATTTTAGAGAATCACCTAGGCAGATGAAGGAATACTTTATTTCTTTCATCTATAATCCATCGACTTATATTCAATTACCTGAAATTCATGCTACCTACTATGAGGTCAAGCCGACCATAATCAGATGCTCCCATCTTTCTATGGAAGCACCAACGAAGATCCTTATAAGCATCTGGATGAATTTTTTAAAATCTGCTCTACGGTGAGGATTCAAAATTTAACTGAGGATGCCCTTAGACTAATTTTATTTTTCTTATCATTAAAAGATAAAGCCAAGTACTGGCTTGGCATAATAGGAAGACCAATTAAAACTTGGGTTGAATTACGAAGTGAATTTCTTAAGAAATTTTACCTCATAGGCCAAACCAAAATAATGAGATAAGCTATCACTTGATTTGCTCAGCTTCCAAGAGAATAATTTCACGAGTCATGGGAGAGACTTAAGAAACTTATTAAAAAATGTCCATACTATGGTCTGTCTAAGTGGCAAATAGTTCAAATTTTCTATGAGGATTTAGGAGACCAATATAGATAATTGGTAGATGCATCATGCGGAGATGCATTCATGAACAAGAGTGAGGATGAAGCCTATACTTTGTTTGAAATTCTGAGTGAAAACTCAATTAATCATGCTTCGTTATCTTTCTACCAAAAGCGGACAGAAATTTATGATCCAGAATCTAATTCTAAAGCTGACTTGAACCTGATAGCACAAAAATTAGATACAGTTGATCTTTTTTTTCTAAAATTAGATCAACTCCTAATCCTAGGTCAACAATCTCCTGCATAATTTACATCATCTTCTAATTATCAGGAGATTTATTCAATCTATGCTCGCCTAACCCATCATGCGAGTGAATGTCCTAGGCTGCATAGTTTTCACCTTTTATCCAAGAACAAATTCAAGCTGGTCAAAGCTACTCCTAGCCTGTTAATGATCCATTTTCAAATTTATATAACTCTGGTTGGAGCAACCACCATAATTTTTCTTGGATACCTCAACAGACTTAGGCTCAAACCCAAATTTTACCTATCCAAAACTATCAAAATAGGCCTCAATATCAAAATTATGCCTATAATAGTAGTCAGCCTAGTCAATCCACTCAGTCATTGCATTATAATCAGCCATCATATCCACCTCCTCAAAAGACTAATCTAGTTGATAATAGATTTAACCAACTTCAACAATTAATTTTGACTCAATAGCAATCTATTACCAGGCTAGAAGCTCAAATTGGACAACTAGCTGAGTCTACCATGAGGAGAGAACTAGGTCAATTACTGAGCCTACCAATTGTAAATCTTATAAATAATCCACCTAATGTCCACCAACCACCTGGACCAAGTTATCAATTCAATGTCTCACTTAAGAATCCCTAATTTGAGAATGCCAAAATAATTTTTGAACTTAAATGTTATAGGATTCTTATGGATCCATACCGAGATCAGGTGAGAGAGGCTAGTACTGATACTAGCCAAAATAAAAATTTAGAGAAATAGGTTAGTACTGAGACTAATCACATAAAAGAACCTAAGCCTGAAACTAGTACTGATGTTGGTTAAAGTTTAAATGAGGTAGATAAAGGGGAGAAGAGAATAGATGATTTACCTAAGACCTATAAACCAAAAGTTCTGTTCCCTTCAATTCTAGAAGCCGGTTCTTCTTACAAAAATCAAGAGGCATACAATAAAAAGCTAATAGATTTATTTAAACAAGATCATATTAATTTACCTCCATAACTAAAGCCATCTTTAGTCATCCTTCTAGTATCCATTGCATTAAACTTAACTCCTAACTCAAAAACTCTATTCATAAGTATTTTGGAAGAATAAATAGGAGAAATTCTTGACAAATAAGGGTCTGAGAATGGGCTTATAAACTATCTTCCCAAAATTAATAATGAATATATTAATAAAGGGATCATAAACTATTTTTTTGAGATTGGCAATCCAAAATCATTGAAATTTATTAATCCAGTATTTAACACAGGATAGTAAGCTGCATTGTGTCTAGCTGAAGACGGTAAACTTAGCGCTTGTTGGGAGACAACCTAATATTTAGTTCTTTTATTTAATTTATCTTTTTAGCTTATTTTCTTTTAGGATATATTGAATAAAATTGGAGGGAGAGCCCAAATGTCCAAAGGTATATGCTGGACTACAAAAACCATATATATTGAGTCAAGTGTATTCTTTTTTTTTTTTATTACATCATTTATTTTTCTTCTCCATTAAGGACAATGTTGATTAAGTTGGAAGGAAGAATAATAAAAATTTTTAATTTTTTAAATCCTCGAAGAAGTTAGTATTTGGTATTTAGACATATGATTTTGCTTAAAAATTGAGTTGAACTAAGCATTTTTAAAAGAAAATTGATGCATAGATCAAAGACTTTATGAGATATTGAGGGATCAAGTATTAAGAAAATTCAATAAAGAGTTAAGTCTAGAACATAAAAAGTTTTTCTTTGAGCATTTCTAATTTTTCTACTAGCATCAAAGAAAAGTCTACTTTTTATGGACTTGTGTAGGGTAACTATATGTTTCTTCATATAAAAAAATTATTAAAATGAAATAGTTTTCAAGTACTTCTCACTGAGTAATCGGGCCTCTTTGCCTAAACAAGCATTGAGTTTTGCATCAAAAGATGAGAAGAACATAGAAGCTCATTGTAAAGCTAGTCTTAACTCATAGCCTGTTTGATTCGAGCTAGTAAGCCTGAGGGATATTTTATACCTAGTGCCCTAAAGCCAATTGGTTTGGGAGTCATTGGCCCAAAACTCGCTACATGGATCAAATAGAAAGCTTAAGGGATTAAGATACTAAATAGTGGTACAACATTAAAAAAAATATATATATACATTGGTTTTCCATCGAGTAATCAGATCTTATTGCCTAAGTAAGCAATGATATTCTTATCGAAAAGTGGGTAATGTGAAAATAAAAATCAATAAATGAATGGTGGAAGTAATAATACACTTATCCATATGAAAGTTTAGACAATTCAGAGATAAAAATAGAAATAATTTAGAAAAAATTTAAAAATATTTTTTTATTTTTTATTTAATTTTTATATTGATAAGTATTAATAACCCAATGACATATCTTACTTATACTCTACTAAATATCAATGGCCATTTTGAAAATTACTTAGGTAAAATTCGAAACTCTAAAGTTGAAAGGTATCTAAAGCTAAATTCATTCTTTACTCGAGGATAAGCAAAGTTTAAATTAGGAGTGTGATAAGTACCATAAATTTACTAATAAAAGTATTAATTTATCAATTAATTTATATTTATATTTAAAAATTAATGATTAATTTATATATATTTTTAAAAAATTAATATTTTTATTAATTAAAAAATAATAAAAATAAAACATAAAAAATTATTATTAATGAAAAGAGCTCAATGTTTTGGTTACAATGAAACATGTTTGAAGCAAATTGAAGCTAAAATGGATCGAATATGAATTTTTAAAAAAAAAATAATTAAAATAAAAAAATGGCTTAGTCGACTCTGTAAGCCAAGTCAAGCCGCAAGCCACCAAGCCACCAAGCCATCCTATGAGCCGCTGACGTCAGGTTGATGTCAGTTTTATCGTGGCTCATGGTAGACCCTTAAGTAGGGGTATGTCGATAATTTTCGAGAGATGTCGTGTGTTGATTGGTTGAGGTGTGCAGTATGCCCGATCCAGTGCGGTCCATGAGCATGGTAATACACGATCCAATGGCTGTGGTCACTGTTGGTGAAGATCCAATGGCCAGGGTGGTTTCTAGCTTTGATTTGATTTCCCAATTCTTCACTGCGCGATCCAACGGTTCCAGATGCTTCAAACCTTGATCCAATGGCCAGATTTCTTTCAAATCTGGATCCAATGGCTGCTGTTTATTCCTTATTTGATTTGATTTCAGACTTCACTAGATAAGCGATCAGATGGTGGATAGCACTCCAAGCAGTAATCTAACGGTCCAAGAAGCTCCTGACTTGATTAAAACACCTAGAACTCCAATCAATGGCTAGATTTTCTCCTAATTAATGAGATCGGATGGCCAGAACTTAATCCGACCTGATCTGAGCTTATACACATCCGATTTTAATGATTTTTGGACCGTTGGATTCCTATTGAATGACCAGATTTCACCAGACTTCACCAGATTCATTCAGAAGCTATTTTAATCAAAATTTTACGAACATTCTTCTATAAATGCCGATCAAAACTTTTCTTAGTCCCATATTGCCTGTAGCAAAAGCTCTCAGCCCTCCAACACCTATAAATAAGACCCCAGACCTCCAAATCAATCTATCTTTGATCAAAATGAAGCTTTGGTATAGGATAGAGCTAGGCTTTGGATTAATGGCTGCTTTAAGGCTGGACTTCTACACCATCTTTTTGCCAACGTCGATCCACGATCAAGATCAGCTACTTTTAATTTTTGTTTTCTTTTTTATTTCTTTTTAAATTCCATGTATTTTAATTATGAAATTTTAAATTAATGTAAAATTTTTTTTGTGCACTTTAAATTCATCCTTTTTACTTTTAATTATAATTATAATTTTTGCTTTTTATTTTTAATTACTCTTTATTTTTATGCAAGTAGATGCCAAGATCTTACTAGTAGATCTTAGTACCAAGTTTACTTTTTTGCACAATTTAATTTTTGCTTTACAATTTTAATTTCTAATTTTTGACTTTAAATTCTATTTTTAAATTATTTTCTTTTTTTAAAAAAAAAATTAAAAATTTCAAATCAAAGCACTGTCTTTCTTGTGAATTCGATCTGACTCACTACTTTCTATCTATTTTTAATTATTTTAAGAAGTCAGATTAAACTGATAAATACGATGTCTTAACGACAACATCACATTCTTATCAAACTCCACTCTTGGCATGACTGTTGAAGCTGCAGCCACTTCGCTCTAGATAGCCTAGTGACATAAGATTTTTCTTCAAATCTAGGACATGCTTCACATTTATGAGAGTCCGAATCATCCCATCAAACATCCTTATCTTGATGATTCCAATACCAGCGACTCTACATGGGTGATGATCTCAAGTGTCACACTTTCCTCATCAATCTTGGTGTATGAGACAAACCAAGACTGGTTTGGGGTGTAGTGATGCAAACAGGCTGAATCCAGGATCCATACATTTGCGTATCTTTTGTGACCATCTGATACAACCAAGAGGTCATCCTCCACCTCACTATCAGCCACTGTACTCAGCACATTAGATCCACTCTTTTCTTTCTTCTTGTTCTTCCATTGTGGGTAATCATGCCTGAAGTGCCCGATCTCATTATACTTGTAGCATCTGGCTTCCTTCCTATTCTTGCTCTTCTGGAACTTTGATCATCCTCTTGACTTGCCTCTCTCCTTTGATCTTTCAGGTCTCTCCCCCATGGTCAAGCCCTCCTGGAGAATACCTTTCTTGGTCAACTTCTTCCACTATTCGTTGGTTCGCAATACTGAGACCATGTCTTTATACTCCAAGATCTCCTTACTATAGAGCAGCGTCGTCACTAATGGATCATAGGATGAGGGCAATGAGCATAATAGAAGCAACAATTTATCTTCTTCCTCTATCTTCACTCCAATATTTAGCAACTCATTGCACATCTGATCAAATTTCTGGATGTGTCCCAAGACATCTCCGCCTTCCTACATCCGAAGGCTGTACAGTCTCTTCTTCAATATCAACTTGTTGCACATATTCTTATCCATATACATGACTTGCAACTTTGACCACAAGCCTCTTAGGGTCCTCTCCTCTAAAACTGAATAGAGTGCCACATCTGACAAGCATCCTCTGATCATAGAGCAAGCCTTCTTTTTTAGAGACATCTACTGGCGATTTGACATTCCTTCAGACTTCTCTTTCAATATCTGATCCAATTCAGCTTGAACCAAAAGATCTTCCATACAAACTTTTTACATGAAAAAGTTTTCTTTCCCATCAAACTTCTTAAAATCAACCTTCACATTGCTTTCTATGGCTGGATCCAAGCCAAAAAAAAATACAACATAGATCCAAGAAATTTGAGAAATACCTTGACAAGATCTTATTGAATTCATAGCACCTGAAGATTTTCAACTTTCAGGCATCTTTTCCTCCTTCCATACAACCTGGCTCTGATACTACTTGTTATGAATTATTCCAAGACCTATGGAAACCCTTGTATCTTCTACCAACTCTGAGGAAGTAAGTTGGAGATGATAGCAAGAAAGATAAAGATCAGATGATAAGAAGATGAGATGGTGGTAGAGTGAGAAAGAGTGAAAGCTAGGGTTTCAGGAAGAAAAGAGATTCAATTCATTCTCTTCTTTCTTTCATAATCTACATATACAAGTATATATATAGATATTCTGAGTCAATACGACTCAGTCTTAAAAAACTTTTCTCGGCTAATCCATACATGCAAACACTCATCTAAGCCCATGTAAACCCATGTCTTGTATGCTTTTATCTCCTGGACTAAAGACCTAGCCCAATACATGAATTAGCCACCTTAAGACCTCTCATACCAGGCCTTAAGATCTCTTAGATTAGACCCAATCCAAGATCAAATAGAAAATCCATCTAGATCTATTTGCCACCGTCGAGCTGGCTTGGTCAGAAGCCGAGCCAACTTAACTGCATCTCTCCAAACCATGTTTTCTATCTTCTTGAGATAGCTGGCTTGGATACGGATCGAACCAGCTCGATTTTAGATCGAGTTAGCTCGACTGTATATCCAATCCAGCCCGACTGTGTGCCAGCCTTTTTATCTTTGCTGATACATCTTCGATCAATCCTAGCCTTCAGGAGCCACCACCTTGGTTCTTTCATGGTCTTCCAAGACTTGGGAGTACCACACTTATCCTTTCAGATGAATCTTAAAGGTGTAGGGAAAGAAAGTCAATAGGATCGACTGAGCACTTCTTTTAGAATAAGAGCTCGGAGATCCCTTCCTGAGAGATACCTAATCACCATTAAGAGAGTGCGACCTAATCATCATATAATGGATAGTAATTCCAATATCCAAATGAACATCAGATGTAAGGCACCTCCAATGTCTACCTAAAAAATTAGACTCATTACTATTCACCTTAATGGAAGGCTATGACTCAATTATCCCCATAACTTAGTCATTTTAAGGATCTAATAATTTAGAGAATTTAGGTTACTTGTGATTTAAGGATAGAAAGGACACAGATCAAATTACTCCCACTAACTTCACTAAGTCAAATCCTCCCACTGACTTCACCAAGTCAATTGGTTAGGATTAGGATCAATTTCAATCCATGGGCACCATATTCAGTCTTACTGATTGAAATTAGTCAAATTGATTCCTAGTGATATGGATCAGCTTGAATCACCAAGTGATCTAATCAAATCCTAATCGACCATGTCTACCAGGCAAGTAAGATCAGTAGAAGGGTATACCATTAACTTATCAAAGATCGAATCAGTGTCAGTAGCTCCTAATTAAAAACCACTGATCTTGATAGCCAAACTTACCTTAGATACCAATCGATTAATTAGGTTCAATCTGATCAACCCAATAATTATGGGCATAACTGCATAGCCATGAATCAAGTCCAACTTGATCTTCATTAAAGACATGGACTTATCTAACTACAACTATTGAAGTTGATTCTAGAGAGTTCTTGATCTAATCTAAGTCAACACTTGGTTAGATTTGATCAATTACTCTAAATTAATCTATTCTTTAACTAACTTTAAGTCTAACCCAATTAATGAATCTAATTCATCAAATCCTTTAACCCACATTTTTATCATTAATGACTTAGAAACTTTAATTCATAATTCTAGATCCTAATTCAACATACTTAATTCTTAATTAAGTTTTCGGGCTGAGGGTAGGGGTTCGGTATTTTAAAAATATTTTTCAAAATTTTGAAAGGTTTAACACAACTTAGCACTATTTACCAAATGGGTCGACCTATTTCAAAAATTGGGTCGACTCATTTTACAAATAGTACTAGTTGTAGGTTTTAATCTAGATCTATGTATAATACATAAAAAATCATGAATCAAATTAGATCTAATCTAAACTCTTATTGATGATTAAAAATTAGATCAAAACCATACAATCAAATCATAAAATTATTAGATCAAATATAAAATTTTATGATTTAATGATCTAGATTAGCATGTACCAGGATAACCTAACTGTAGGGATAAACCCTACAGCAGGACAACCAACAGTCCGTGCGATCATGTTATTTTATTTTTAGACCTAAAAAATTAGATTATTATTTAGATCTAATCTAAAAAATAATCTAAAGATGCATATAGATTACATTAAATAACCTGGCTCTGATACCATTGAGAGGAAGCATGTAGGATTTCTAGCTCTCTTTTCGAAACTTTTTTAAAAAATAATTATAGTCAAAATAAAAATTAATCTAACTAATTATAGAAAAACTATAGATCTGATCTATAAATCCTATAATACCATGATCTAATATGACATATATATATATATATATATATGCATGTAATTAATCTGAAAATAAGAATAATGAATAGCAAAATATTTTTACTATACTATGTGTTCAGTACATGTTATCATACGCAGGTAGATGATCTCCACAATCGAGTTATGACCGATGTGAACACCAGGTAGATCTGATCATCATGATGCAACCACACATGCATCTGGCCTCCACGGATGGTCCATATGATGTCTTGATCCTGATCGACTCCTCCCGAGTGCTAGCTCGATGAAGAATGCTCCTGACAGCTAGATTTGACCGAACAATTTTGATCTCCCTCCACCAAAACTATGGATGCTCTGGATTAGTAGGATGGGTAGAAGAGAGGATGATAAAATACTCAAAAAAATCTCACAAAGATCTGATGCTCAGATCTTGTGAAATCAGAATAGAAACCCAAGATCAAGATCTAGGGCAGCACAGCACTCAAACCCTGGTGCCTAGTTTTCTCTCCCAATTTTTCTTCTTAGATTTTTTTTTTCATATTTTTTTTAGGCTATAGAAGGGATCATGAAGCAGAGGAGAGGAGTCTAAAAAAAATATCACCCAAAAAAAATTCTAGAAATTTTATAGAGGGTGCATAAGTCAAGGTGGTGTGTGGAAGAGTTGGGATGAAGTGGTTTGCGATTTGAATTCAAATTGCAACCAAATCAAGCCCATCCATATAGGACGTGAGAAGGGAGGGCACAAGCCTTCTTTTGGGTGGAAAATAATTCATGAGAACATCTTTCTCATGGAAAAAAAATGGTGCAAAGAGGGTGAGGTGGCACATGGAAGACTTGGTCAAACTAGTCTTAAAATCTCTCATCCAATTGAACCAACCCAATCCAAATTGGTTAGGCCCAATTAGACCAGATTAAATCCAACTAATATAGGCTCAATTAGGCTTATTTAAATTTCAATTAAATCAAAAATTAATTAAGCCTAATTTCTGATCAAATCAAGGATCAAACTTTCTCGGCGATTAGGTCATCACATAACCTAATCGGATCAAACCCAACTGAATCCAATGCAATTGGACTTGATCTAAAAATAATTACTCAAGTAAATTGAGTTAATTAGTGATCAAATTATTAATTAAACCTCTCATAAATATAGAGTCCAAATCTAATGGATATCTGAATAATAAAGTCTCATCAAAATAAAACTCTTGATCGAAGAGTACCAAACCAGTAGGACTCTTGATCCCGGTATCCGAAATAAGTAAAAATTATGATCACAGAGTCTAGACTCTTGATCATAAAGTCTCAGATAAGTAAGACTCAGAGTTTCACAGTAGTAGGACTCTTGGTTGAGTCTCAATCTAGTGAGACTTTTGACTACAGAGTCCCAGTCCACTAGAACTCCTGATCATAGAGTCTCAAACAATCAGAACTCAGAGTCCTAATGTAATAAGACTCTTGATCGAAGAGTCTCAGTCTAATGAAACTCTTGACCATAGAGTTCTAGTCTACTAGGACTCCTGATCATAAAGTCCCAGACAACCAGGACTCAAAGTCCTAATGCAGTAAGTCTCTAGGACTCTTAACCATAGAGTCCCAGTCCAGTGGGACTTTTCATCAGCCATCAGATCAGATAGAAACCTCTAGTGTGTGTGACCCTATAGGTTCGAACCTAAGTCAGTAGCATAGGAACCACTTCTTGTACTAATCAAACTGACCATCTAGCAATGGTATCCGACATCCAGATAGGTCGAATAGTTGCAATCACAATATTCAGAATCTACATAAATATGGTTACTATATAATTCATCCCTTTGACCTCTATGTATCGGATGACTCAGAGTTAAGCTATCAATCTTGATAAGTACATCCAAATCATATTTCAAAGTAATTAGTCCTATGACCCCTCACTAGGACAATCCTGACCAAGAATTTGCTAAATTGAAACATAATTGAATACAGCTCCTAAAATTAGGAGTGATCAATTCCATCTTGATACACACACTGAATCCTCAAGTACTTGACTATGCCTAAAAATTTTCTATCACTGAATTAGAAATCAGATAGTCCAGTACTAAAACATGGTGAGTTGCTTGAAAGTCACCATGGTGATCTTAGGTCGGAGGGATATTTATATCCATATTCCATCAGAGCAAATCTTGATAATAGAAAAGCTCTAGAGTTGGTCACGTTCAGTGCAGATGTACCCTTACATCTCACCTACAGGCCATATCAGTATCTCCACACTCTTTGATTAAAAGGACAATCAATCCATATGGCACACAATGACCTATACTCGATAAACGTTGTCGTCCTTGGTAACAACATATCATTTGATCGTTGTTGGAGTTAAACCTGCTCCTGCTGAAGTTCGGCCTAGCATATTTTCCCAAGGTGGTCCCATGATGGCCAATCTTCAACTCGCTATCCGATCTTCTAGGCTGCATGAGTAAACTACAGATCTTATAACATGCTGTAGACCTCGCCCAGATGAGTTTGGTGGTTGACCATGAAAGCAACCGAATTCCTTCATTATTAGTAGCTGGCTCTGGTCGAGCTTCTTTGATGAACTTGAATAGTGAGGGAAATCGCCTAAGCAGCTGGTTGAACATTTAATTCTTGCATAACCTGGTCTGGCCGATCTTGAAGCTGGTAGAATCCCCATCAAATTAGACTCCCCTTAGGCCAAATTTTTTTATTACAAGCTAGAGCTCATGACAAGAGCCATAGATTGGCAGAGCTTCTTCCTAGACAAACTTCTATGCCCAACGAGGAGTAACGAATCTTGATTTCATAACATTTAGAATCTTGTGCATGTAGGACAAGGTTAACAAAATGACCTCATCTTCAAATTGGCCACTTGCAAACCACCTTGAAACTCCTAGTCAAACTCCCTTCAGTCACCAAGCAGGGCTCCCTCTAGTCATCAAGAAGAGCTCCCTCTAGTCACCCATGGGGCTCCTTCCGATCGAACTCTCTGTGATTGCTCAAAAGGACCCCATCGTCTAGGCAAATTCAACCCCTAGCTCAGTGCGAGCCAATCTACATGTGGATGACCTCGGAGAAGTTTGAACTTCTCTAGAACTATTGTAATATGAAGCCCTTCACTGCTGATAGATGCTCCATCCGAATTTCAGTCGTTGACCTCTAATAGACTGACATGTCGCGATAATGGATACCACCTTCTATAACAAACTCCACATGGCCCTAAATGACCCACTACCAGGCAGTTACAGCTATCACCATCAGTTTGTTATGAGTTTCATCTATATAAAGGATCCTCTAGATATATTTTTCTCTCCAAGCTAAAAACTTTACTTTATTTTTTTTGAGCACTCCATTTTTGTTGGTCAAAAGAGTTGACTTGATTATCAAAAGATCTTGTCGGAGTCACCCCTAGCTCTGGTTAGGACTTATATTGCAGGTCACCCGCAGCGACCTAATCTTGTCTAAGCTCTAGCTCATTCCAGCATCAATCAGATTCTGCACTAATAGAATTGGCGCTAAAGGAAGGGATCTCCGAGCTCTTATTCTAAAAGAAGTGCTCAGTCGATCCTATTGACTTTCTTTCCCTACACCTTTAAGATTCATCTGAAAGGATAAGTGTGGTACTCCCAAGTCTTGGAAGACCATGAAAGAACCAAGGTGGTGGCTCCTGAAGGCTAGGATTGATCGAAGATGTATCAGCAAAGATAAAAAGGCTGGCACACAG
>QRFJ01003051.1:28447-54010 GCA_006176705.1 Cocos nucifera
ACCTTCCTACCTCTGAAGGCCCTCTTTGCATTGGTAAACCACTTTGCAACCAATGGATTTCTTTCCTTATGGCAACTGCACCAAACACCATGTCTCATTCTTGTGGAGAGCCTGCATCTCCTCGAATAATGCTTGACCCATCTCTCTCTGTCCTGGCTATCCATAGCCTCCTCGTAGGTGTATGGATTCTCATTTTCTGTTACCAAGGCATATGATAGTGTATCTTCGAAGCTGTATCATTTCGGTTGTCTGATATTTCTTTTGGACTTGTGTAGTGCAATCCTGATATCCGTCCTAGGTCCAGCTTGCTCTTGCTGGGCCTCCTGACTTCCATTATCTATCCGAGCTCTCTCCACTTGTGGAGACATCTTTGGTGAGTGCTCCACTTGAATATTGATAGGAATGGTGTATAGGGCGGAAGCACGGATTTCAAAGCAAAAAATGTGAAATCATATAAATCAAATTTGAACCCTAGGACCACCTTATTAGCAATTAAATCATATAACATATATTTATAATATAAAAAAAATTATTAGAATATACCTCTTATCATTAAACCCTAAATTGACCCTGATCGTTGGTAGCAGTCCGTCAGGGGTTCCACCAGGTGCCCATATGTTCACCCTCCAATGTTGATCCACACAGAGACTTGATCAAGACACTAGCACCTCTGATTTATATAATTAGAGTGCTAATAATAAAAACTTTAATTAAAAGGGCAAGACCTTCTTTAGCCTTTATGTCACCTTCCTTACCTCTCCTTATGTATCTTTCTTTTTCTTTGTCTTCTTAATTTTTCTTTCTAATCTTTTAGTCTTAAGATGACTTCTTGTCCTTATAAGAACAAGATCTAGACAAGAGAAGGGAAGAAAGAAAATTGGACAAAAAAAAATTCTTGTAAGAAAGAAAGATAATTTTCAGCACACAGGACTCTTGGTGCGCACTCCTATTTATAATGTACGTAGGGGTGCCAACTAAATTTCTCGTGCCCTTTTATAAAAAATCTCATGTCCCTTTAGCCAATCTCATGCCTCATCAGTAAATAAGAGATGTAGACTTAGTCCAAGAGTGTGCCTTAAAGCAGAAGGACTCTTAGGACTAATTCTACGTAAGTATATTACGAAGAGTCGCAATATTTCAATCTTTGGCGCACCCTTTTCATCCATTAGATCATTATAAATAGGGCATGCAATGGCTCTAAAAGGACACCCATTTCAACAGGAAGCATGGAGATGAATCATCTCGTCAGGTATAAGGCTTGGTTAGTGGCTAAGGGATACTTCCAGAAGAAAGGCATTGATTTTAGTAAAGTATTTTCTCCTGTCGTTAGTCATACTTCCATCAGAATGTTGTTGAGTATTATGGCAGCTCAGGACTTGGAGCTGGAGCAGATGGATGTCAAGATGGCATTCCTTCATGGGCATTTGGAGGAGAGCAGAAGAAAAGGTCTGTTTGCAATAGAAATCATTGTATGGGCTGAAGCAATCACCAAGGCAATGATACAAGCGATTTGACTCATATGTGAGGAGCATTAGACTTTTTAGGTGCGAGTATGACTCTTGTGTGTATGTTAAATCTTTGGAGGATGAGTCTAGGATGTTTCTACTCTTGTATGTGGATGACATGCTTATAGCATGCAAGAGTAGGAAGAGTGTGCAGGAACTAAAGGCAGTCTTGTCTCGAGAGTTTGAGATGAAGAATTTAGGGCCTACAAGAAAGATCTTAGGCATGAAAATCTTCAGAGATCAAGCCAAGAGGATGCTGCATTTATCTCAGGAAGGCTACATCAGAAAGGTCTTGGAGAGGTTTGAGATGAAGGAAGTAAAACCAGCGGAACTACCACTTGCCAAACACTTCAGACTCTCAAAGATGATGTCACCACAGACTGAGGTGGAGGCTCAAGAGATGGAGAGAACACCATATGCCTTTTGTGTAGGAAGCTTAATGTATGCCATGATGTGTTATAGACCGGATATCGCCCATGTAGTGAGCCAGGTCAGTAGATTTATGGCATAGCCTGGTAAGGAGCACTAACAAGCACTGAAGTGGATCTTCAGATACTTGGTAGGTACTGTTGGAGTTGGCATCTGCTATGGACAACAAGATGAAGCTGACGAACTCTCCGACGTGTTCAAGGAAGCTCGGGGGTAGATAAATGGGTTAGGGGATGCAGATTTTGGTGGAGACATGGACACTCGATGGTCAATGACAGGCTTTTTGTTTAGCCTGTTTGGAGGTCTAGTCTCGTGGAGATCATACTTGCAACCCATCACGGCCTTATCTACAACTAAGGCGGAATACATAGGTGTTACGGAGGCAGCAAAGAAGGCTCTATGGTTGAAAGGATTGGCATTGGAGATGGATCTCATGCAGGAGGCTATCAGGGTGCACTGCGATAGCTAGAGTGCACTGTTACTGGCTCAGAACTATCTACCATGCAAGAACGAAATACATCGACATCAAGTACCACTGGATCAGAGAGCTTGTGGAAAATGGTGAAGTAAAGCTGGTGAAAGTCCACAACAATAAGAATCCAGTAGATGTACTAACAAAAGTTCTTCCTCAGAATAGTGGTAGATTGCGATACCATCATTAAAATATCATAATTATTAGTTTAATCCAACTTCTTAAAATAATTAAAAGTATGTAGATAGCAGCGATTCGGGTCGAATCCATAGGAAAGGTAGTATTTTAGATTTAAAATCTTTAATTTTATAAAAAAAAAAGAGATATTTTGAAAATAAAATTAAAGTCAAAAATTAAAAGCAAAATTTAATCAATGCAAAAAAATAAACTTGGTACTAGGATCTACTATTTAAATCTTAGCATCTACTTGCAATAAAGGTAAATTTGCAATAAAAATAAAGAGCATAAATTTAAATTGCGTAAAAAAAAAAATTGCATTAAAATTTAAAATTAATTATATAAATTAAAAAGATAGGAAAAAGAAAGAAAATAATAGCTAGAAGCAGGCTGATCTTGATCTTGGATCGACGTTGGCAGAAAGATGGTGTAGAAGCCCAGCTCTTCCTCTCAGCACTAGTTGTCTTGAAGTAGCCGTTAACCAAAAGCCTGGCGCTACCCTGTACCAAAGCTTCACTTTAACTGAAGACATTGAACTCTGGAGGCCTAAGGTCCTTTAAATAAGTGTTGGAGGACTGGAGACTTTATTATCAGGCAATATGGGACTAAATACTTGGTATAGATCCATGTTTGTTGAATAAAATAGCATAAAATTGTTGGATCACGTCCCCTATGAAATTCTGTGCATTATGGCCGTCAGACAGTGATCCAAGGCTTCAAAAAATACCAAAAATGGACATATAATGGCCCAGATCAAGTCAAAAAACATTCTAGCCATTGATTGCATGTTGATGAAGGAAATTAGGCTGTTGATCATGCACCTGGGTGTCCTAATCATCGTCGGGAGCATTCTGGACCATCGGATTAAGGATGGAATCGAGTGCTGCCATTGGATGGCGCCTAAGAGCTTGATGGAGTTTGAATTAAACCTAAAACCAACCACCGCCGTTCGATCTTGACCATAAGCGATGGGGACCATCCGATCATGCACTTACTGTTGCCATAGACCACTGAACAGGTGTACCACACACCATAACCAATCGACGCACGCATTTTGGTGAGTGAAATGACAAAAATGCCCCATGCGCCATGATAAAAATGCTGTAAACCTCTTAGAGGTCTTGATCTACCATGTGGCATTTCTCGATTCATCGGTTATCACTGAGCTGGCGATCTACACTGTTTCATGGATCGAATGCAAGCTGGTGGGCTGATGTGCGTGGGCTGGGCTCTGAACGCAGGCCGACTTCGCTTTCTAGGCCGGCTAGTTGGGCGCGCTGGCTGGCTAGGCACGTTTGGACATGCCGGCTGATATGGCGCAGTGGTTTGAGCTAGCTAAACCATTTTTTCTTTTAATTTTTATTTTTCTTTTATTTTTATTTCTTTAAAAATTCATATTAAATTCATTTTAAATCTGATTGACTTCAAATTTATTTCATTATAACCAAAAAAATTCATATTAAATTTATTTCAAATTGGATTGACTTTCAAATTTATTTTTTTATTTAGATTAATAAAAATATTAATTTTTAAAAATAAATATAAATTAATTAATTAATTAATTAATATTTTTATTAATAAATTTGTGATATTATCATATCCCCCAACTTACTCATTGCTAGTCCCTTAGCAATGTCATACTAGTCTAGATTAATTACCAGGTTTCATTGAGATCCTCCTTCACAAAAATAGCTTTAGAATTTAAGATCAAAAGTTTAGACATTATCACTAACTAAGTATTGAGTTTCAAAAGTAAATTTTATTGTCAGATTAATTACAAACTTCTTTTAGAATTCATCCAAAGATTTTCAGTACTTATGCTTATGAAGTCTAACTTAGTATTTGGGTGTTAACTTAAAGAACAAATGTATCTTCTATTACCACTTATTTTGATTAATTTTCTATACACCCCTAAGGTAAATGCATGAATTAAGGTAGCTTTCACACTATCTTTTTTTTTTTCTTTTAACATGCTGAGCATCCTGGCCTTCCCTCCATTATTTGACGTGAATCTCCATACTTAATTTAGGTGCAAAGATCTAGTTACTAAGCTTAGGCCAATCCACATATACTCTATCTTTTGCACTTTTATTTTGAGTATATAGCTCTTTTCTTAAATTCAAGTTTCTTTAATTGGATATCTATTAATCATCAATTTTTTAATGATAATTGAATCCTCAGTTGATCGTATAATCAACACTTACTTTACCTCATTAGTGTGTATGTGCAATTTGAAGTGCTGATAGCCTTTAATGATCTAAAAAGTCTGACCAACTAATCTACTTCCTGACTCACTACAGTCATTAGCAAATACTTTCTAACTTTATTACTTTTTCTCATATATTTTGCAAAAAATTTTCTTTTCTAAAACATGGTTTATTCAATTTTTTTAAAGATTTATTTAAAATATTTTTTATTTTTATTTTATTTTAGAGATATTTTTTTAAAAGATATTTTTTTAAAGATTTTTTTTTGTATATTTTTTCTACCCCCCCAACTTAATCGACATTATCCTCAATGGAGAAAGAAAAATAGAAGGATGTAATAAAGAAAAGAAAAGAATATAATATATTTAGTCCAGCATGTCCTTTTAAAAATTTAAGCTCTCCCTCCAACTTTATTCAAGATTATCTAAAAAAAATAAACTAAAAAAAATTAGATGCAAGAAAACTAAATATTGGATTGTCTCCCAGCAAGCGCTAAGTTTACCGTCTTCAGCCAGATGCAATGCAGCTTACTATCCTATATCAAATACTGGATTGACAAATTCTAATGATTTTGGATTGCCAATCTCAGGAAGATAATTTCTTATCCCTTTATTAATATAATCATTGTTAATTAGGAAAACATAGGATGCGACCCTATTCTCAGACCCTTGTTTATCAAGAATTTCTCCTATTTATTCTTCTAAAATACTTATGAATGGAGTTTTTGAGTTAGGAGTTAAGTTTAATGCAATGGATACTGAAAGGGTGACTAAAGATGGTTTTAAGTTCTGGAGGTAAATTAATATGATCTTGCTTAAACAACTCCATTAACTCTTCATTACATGCCTTCTTGATTTTTTAAGAAGAACCACTTCTAAGGTTGAAGGGAACAGGACTATAGGATTTATAGGTCTCAGGTAAATCATCTATTCTCTTCTTCCCTTATTATCTATCTCATTTAAATTGGAACCTAGCATCAGTACTAAGTTCTTGGACTCAGGTTCTTCTATGTGGTTAGCTTCAGTACTAACCAGTTCCTTTAAATTTTTATTTTGGCTAGCATCAGTACTTAGCCTTCTCTCACCTAATCTTGGATATGGGTCCATAAGAATTCCTATAAGCTTTTAAGTTCAAAAATTACTTTGGCATTCTCAAATTGGAGATTCTTAGGTGGGACATTAGATTGATAATTTAAGTCCAGGTGGTTGGTGGATAATGGGTGGAATTATTTGAATATTGAATCAATTGGCTCGGTAGTTCGATCTAGTTCTCTCCTCATGTTAGACTCAAGCTAATTATCCTATTTGAAGCTTCTACCTTGGCGATAGATTGCTGTTGAGTTCAAAATTAATTATTGAAGTTGGTTAAATCTATCGATCAAGCTAGATTGGATCTGTTGAGGAGGTGGGATATGAATGGCTGATTATAATGCAATGGCTGAGTTAAATCTGACTAGGTTGACCACTATTATAGGCATAATTTTGATATTGAGGCCTAATAGATGGAATTTGGATCTGAGCCTGAGTTTGTTGGGATATCTAATAAAAATTAGAATAACCTCCAATCTGTATTATATGGATTTGAAAAAGGGTCACTAACAGGCTTGGAGTAGTCTTGAGTAGCTTGAATTTATTCTTGGATAAAAGATGAAAATTGTGCAGCCATGAGATATTCACTCACATGATGGGTTGGGCTAGCACAGATTGAATAAATCTTCTGATAATTAGAAGATGATATGAATTGTGCAGGAGATTGTTGACCTAGGATTAGGACTTGATCTAATTTTTGAGCAAGAAGGTCCACTTTATTTATCAAATTTGAATCAGCCTTAGGACTAGATTCTAGATGTTTAAATTCATGGATCCCTACCCAGGTTTAGTAGAAAGATAACGAAGCATGGTTAATTGAGTTTTACCCAGGATTTCAAACAAAGTATAGACTTCATTCTTACTCTTGTTTATTAATGCACCTCCGCAGTCTCCTAAACCCTCATAGAAAGCTTGAACTATTTGCCACTTAGACAGACCATGGTATGGGCATTTTCTAATAAGTTTCTTAAGTTCTTCCATGACTCATGAATTTATTTTCTTGGAAGCTGAGCAAATCTAGTGATAGCTTGCCTCATAATGTTGGTTCAGCCTATGGGATAAAATTTCTTAAGAAATTCACTTTGTAATTCAGTCCAAGATTTAATTGGTCTCCCTATTGTGCCAAGCCAGTACTTGGCTTTGTCTTTTAATGATAAGAAAAATAAAATTAGTCTAAGAGCATCCTTAGTTAAATTTTGAATTCTCACCATATAGTAGATTTTTAAAAATTTATTCAGATGCTTATAAGGATCTTTGTTGGTACTTCCATAGAAAGATAGGAGCATTTGGATTGTGGTCAGCTTGATCTCATAATGGGTAGCATGAATTTCAAATAATTAGATACAAATCGATGAATTATAGTTGGAAGAAATAAAATATTCCTTCATCTACCTAGGTGGTTCTTTAAAATTTTCAGCCATTTATTTATCTAGGTTTAATATGGTTCAGCCATTTAATTTTGTGATTGAATTCAACTAGATCAAGTTAAGCAATTTTCTATCGTGTATGTATTAGTGCAACCCTAATGTATGATTCAAAAAAAATTTAGATTTTTTAATTTTTTATTATTTTATTTTTTAATAATTTTTTATTTTTTATTATTTTATTTATTTAATTATTATTTTTAATTTAATTTAATTATTATTTTTAATATTTTTTAGTTAGTTTAATTTAATTTAATTTTTATTTTCTTTTATTTTATTTTATTTTTGAAGAAAAAAAGGAGAAGAAAGAAAGAAAAGTTCTAAAGAAGAGGTCCTAAGGAGTCCTAGAGCTAAGAAGAGAAAGAAGAATTAGTTTTAATTAGATTTAATATTGATTAGCAATCAAGTTGGTCAATCAATCCTGACTAAGGGTTATCCTAGATCTAGACAGCTCCTAACTGCCAAGGTCACCTTCAAGCCCTCCAAGTGTAGGATTAGCCAATCAACTGGCCAGGTAAGTGTAAGGTTGGTGGGAGTCCCCCCGTTGCTTGCCTTAGACACCAATTATGCTTGGCCAGGTAAGCGAACGGAACCAATTAGAAACCACCTTCCTTCGGGTGCAGTCGTCCCTGAACCACTTTCCTAGACACCAGTCAAATTGACTTATCCTAACCCGGTTCAACTCTTAGGATTCCTTATCCTATTGAGCTCGAGTTCCTAGGGTTGATGTCTAATTGATTTTAAAATTAAAGGCTTAGGTCAATGCAGGATGCTGGTTGGTTGTTTGTGGGCTAAGGAAGGGTGATCAAATCCCCACCTTATCTTGTTTAATTGGGTTGTGCCCTTAATTTGATTTAATATGAATATGCAAAAAAAAAATTCAATCAAAGGGTTCTATGCAATTTAAACTAGATGCATGCAACTAATTGAATTCTGAAAGGCTTACCTTGCCTCCAGCAATCACCAAAAAAAAAAAAATAAAAAATAAAAACTAAAACTAATATGATGCATGCTCTAAAGCAGTTAGGGATTTCTAATCTTATCATGAGGCTTTTAATTAGGTTTAAATAGATATTTTTTTAAATTAATTTAAAAATAAAATAAATAAATAAATAAATAAAAAAAAAAGAACTAGGGTTAGGATTGATCTCACCAAGCAAGATTAGAACTTTCTGATTCTTCTTTTTATTTTCTTTTTTTTTTCTTTTTTTCAAAATAAATAAAAAAAATTAGTAAGCAATATTTATAGAAAATTAAAAAAAAAATTTTATTTATAATTTAATTTATAAAAAATCAAAGAAATTTCAAAAAAATAAATTTTAATGCCTTCCCCCGATGCAACGGCGCCAAAAACTTGATAGGAACGCGATGCTGTCGTTAAGACACCGTGTTTATCAGTTTAATCCGACTTCTTAAAATCATTGAAAATATGTAGATAGTAGTGAGTCGGGTCGAATCCACAGGGAAGGTAGTATTTTAGATTTGAAATCTTTGATTTTTAAAAAAAAAAGATGATTTGAGTTTTGAAAATCAAAAGTGAAGTCGAGAAATTAAAAGCAAAAATTAAAAGTGCAAAAATTTAAACTTGGTACTAAGATCTACTAGTTAGATCTTAGCATCTACTTGCAAAGCAATAAAAAGTAAATTAAATTGCAATAAAAATAAAAAGCATAAATTTAAATTACATAAAATAAAATTTTACATTAAAATTAAAATTTAATTATATAAATTAAAAAGATAGGAAAAAAGAAAATAAAAAATAGAAGCAAGCTGATCTCTGATCTTGGATCGACGCATTGGCAGAAAGATGGTGTAAAACCTCGGCTCTTCTTCTCGGCACCCAGTTGCTTCGAAGCAGCCTTTAACCCAAAAGCCTGGACTCTATGCCCTATACCAAAGCTTCACCTTGATCGGAAGATACTAAATTTCTGGAGGCCTGGAGGTCCTTTTAAATAGGTGCTAGGAGGGCTGGAAGATTTTTTGATAAATCGGGCAATATGGGACTAAATACTTAGTATAGATCCGTGTTTCTTGAAAAAAACAGCATAAAATTGCTGGATCACATCCTTTGTGAAATTTTGTGCATTCTGGCAGTCAGATGGTGATCCAAGGCTTTAAAAAATACCAAAAATAGACATATAATGGCCTAGATCAAGTCAGAAAACATTCTGACCATTGATCGCATGTTGATGGAGGAAATTAGCCCATTGATCGCATGCTTAGGTATCCTAATCACCACCGAGAGCATTCTAGACTGTCGGATCGAGGATGGAATCGAGCGCTGCCGTCGGATGGTGCCTAAGAGCTTGATAAAGTTTGAATTAAACCTGAAACCAACTACCGCCATCCGATCTTGACCGCAAGCAATGGGGACCGTCTGATCGTGCACTTACTATTGCCATAGACCACTGAACCGGGCATACCGCACATTGCAATCAATCGACGTGCGCATTTTGGTGAGTAAAATGATAAAAATACCCCATGCACTGTGACAAAAATGCTATAAACCTCTTAGAGGTCTTGGTCTACCATGTGGCATTTCCTGATTCATCGGTTATCGCTGAGCTGGCCGTCCACATTGTTCCATGGATCGAATGTAGGCTGGCGGGCTGACGTGCGTGGGCTGGGCTCTGAACGCGGGCTAGCTTCACTTTTTGGGTCGACTAGCTGGGCGCGCCGGCTTGCTTGGCTGGCTAGGTGTGTTTGGACGTGCCGACTGATATAGCACGATGGCTTGAGCTGGCTGAGCCATTTTTGCTTTTTATTTTTATTTTTATTTTTTTAAAATTCATATTAAATTCATTTTAAATCGGATTGACTTCAAATTTATTTCATTATAACTAGAAAAATGAGATCATTTTATTGCTGAATTTATTTTCTTTATTTAGATTAATAAAAATATTAATTCTTAAAAATAATATAAATTAATTAATAAATTAATATTTTTATTAATAAATTTATGATATTATCAGATAGCTTTCGTAAATGTATGAAATTGATGTGTCTGATGGATAGGATAGGCTTGCCTCAAGCCTTGAGGCACCAAGATGGAGATTGAAAGGATAAGTATGGTGCTCCCAAGTCTTGGAAGACCATGAAGGAGTCAAGGTGGTAGCTCTTAAAGGCTAGGATTGGTCGGAGATGTATCAGCAAAGATAAAAAGGCTAGCACACAGTCAGACTGGCTCAGATACGCGGCCGAGCCAGCTATCTCAGGCAGATAGAAGACATGGTTCGTAGAGATGCAGTTGAGCCGGCTCGACTTCTGACCAAGCCAGCTCAACGTTGGCGAATAGATCTGGATGGATTTTCTATTTGATCTTGAATTGGGTCTAATCCAAGAGGTTTTAGGCCTGGTATGAGAGGTCTTAAGATGGCTAATTCATGTATTCGGCTAGGTTTTTAGTCCAGGGGATGAGAGCATGCAAGACATGGGTTTACATGACCTTGGGTGAGTATTTTCATGTATAGATTAGCTGAAGAAAATTTTTTAGGACTAAGTCATGTTGACTCAGGATGTCTATATATATACTTGTATATGTAGATTACGAAAGAAAGAAAAAAATGAATTGAATCTCTTTTCTTCCTAAAACCCTAGCTTTCTCTCTTTCTCACTCTACCGCCATCTCATCTTCTTATCATCTGATCTTTATCTTTCTTGCTATCATCTCTAACTTGCTTCCTCAGAGTTGATAGAAGGTACAAGAGTTTCCACAGGTCCTGGAATAATTCATAACATCAACTCTATTTAATCTCTGTTAGTTTCAGGGATGCCCCCAAAGAAGACAACCATCCGATGATCTACCACCTCTATCATCAGATCTAAGCCAGACCTGCCTGCTCCAACGTCATCACCAACACCTCAACCTCCTCCACCGACGGCCATGGTGGATTTGGAGCGGTTTAACCTACTGATGCAGCAAATTCGAGGCCTCGTCGAAATGGTGTAGGCCATGCAGTAGCCTCTGGCAGTAGTCAAGCTAGAAAACCCTCCACCAAAATCTCAAGAATCGGCCTAAAGAAGGCATACTTGGATTAGTAGACCCGTTACTCCGAGGAAGGAAAAATAAAAAGCAAAAGATCCCGGTTCTAACCATGATTCCTCTTTGAAGGAGACCTTCTTCATCTACAGTCGAAAGCCCTCTGAGATCCATGATCAAGATGATGCTCTCAATCAGAAGCTTCAGGACATGGATCGATGGATTGAGGAGCTCCACCATGCCGCTCTGGCCTGCCATGATAACATCTGCACCGATCCCTCTTTTTCTATCCAAATCATACAGGAGCCCATCTCGTCGAACTTCAAGCTTTCCTAATTCGAGAGCTATGATGGGGCCACTAATCCAGTCGACCATCTGGAGGCTTTCAGGACCATAATGTTGCTCCACGACATGTCGGATGCTATTTTATGCTGAGCTTTTTCATCTACTCTGAAGGAAGCAGCAAAAAATTGATACTCGATGCTTAAATTGGGTACAATATTCTCCTTCGACTAGATGAGCCACTAGTTTGTAGCTCATTTCGTAAGCAGCCAACGTCCGAGGTGAGGCTCAAATTTCTTGATCAACATCAAGCAGAAAGAAGGAGAGTCCATCCAGGCTTATGTCAACTGCTTCAATGCTGCAACCCTAGAGGTACAAAACCTGGACCAATCTATTGCTATGGCCGCACTAAAGGAAGGTCTTCAGAAGAATGACCTTCTATCCTCTCTAGAAAGAAAGTACTCAAGAGATTTTACTAATATGCTAGCACGAGCTGAAGGTTATGCTTGAGCTGAGGAAGCTTTCAAGCAGAAGGATGATAAAGCCGCACGACAGCAGCAAGTGGGTGAATCTAATAAGCCCATACTTGAAGAAAAGTCGAGTGAAGCTCGATCGTACTCTAGAACTCCTCCTGAGTGCAGATGAACCCGAATTCCTTCCTAAGCTCATCGATAAAAGAGTCCTAACAGAAGGGCATGGTGGAATTTTGTGAGGATTTGTGGTGCTCCCAAGCTTTGGGAGGCCACGGGAGGAGTCAGGAGGTTGGCTCCAGAGATTTCAAGTGCTTGGTTGGTGTTTCGAAGACCTAGAACACAACGTAAAGCAAAAAACTAAAGTCGAGGAATCAAGACTGTAGAAAAAAGATTTTCTGCAGGTTAGCCGATTCAGTCCAAAACTGGGTCGGCTAAGTCTCAGAGCACAGGCAAAATAGAGAGCTACGCGTTCGGAATTGCTGGCACGGCACAAGACTGAGCTGCCTCAGTTTCAGACTGAGCTGACCCAGTGAAACTTAGCTGGCTCAATGCTGAGACTGAACCAGCTTAGTGCATAGGTAGAGTTACGCGAGGGTCTATTTTGGGCTAGGGTCTGGGTTGATCCTACGGGTCTTAAGGCCTTGTTTGAGAGGTCTTAAGGGGGCTAATTCATGTATGGATTAGGTCTAGATCCAGAGGATGAGAGCATGGGAGACATGGGTGTACATGGGCTCGGTGAGTGCTTTCATGTATTGGGTTAGCCGGAGAGTTTTTTGGTCGAGCCTAATGGCTATGTATAAATACATAAGTTGTATTAGGGTTTCATGAGGCTGTGAATGCTGGAATCAATATAGACCTTTTCTCCCTTAACTCTCTTCTTCTCTTCTCTCTAGAGTTGCCATCCTAGGGTTCTTGAAGAAGCCCTAGAGAAGGGGGCATCTCTCTCAAGCCCAAGGAGGGAGGCACCCCATCATAGATCCAAGTGGAGGATCGGTGGTTTGCTACCCATAGAAAATGTCATAGTTTCCTTCAGGTCCATGCTAAAGATCAAGGGCTTCTGCAATATGGTATCAGGGCTTGTGATACCAAGGATGATTGATGTTCGAACGATATCATGGAACATCAATTGGTATCAGGGAGAGGTGATGCCAGTTGGTGCACTTACATTTGGTATTAGAACCTGATGGTGCATGGAAGGGAAGGAGAAGTCAAACAAGGTGAAATCAGAAATCTACATAAGGATTCTATGGTATGTCTGAAATCTATCTTTGTTATTGCTATGGTTTGACCAATCGGGAGCAACGAGTTAAAGGTGGAGGTTGAGAGGATTAATAGAAAGGGACTTTTTTGGGATGGAAGGATTTGGTGCAAAATTTATTGATCGGTCTTGGGGGAAAGGCTGGGGTGTATGAGGGTTATGTGATAGGCAGGAAGTGCTGGAGTACTGTAGTAGCGCTTTCCTGGAGATGTAGGACTGAGAGAGGCTCGACAATGCAGCAGTCGAGGGAGATATCTCAGTAGAGAGCATCATGATTCTCTAGAAGATGGACAGTGTAGGGCTATTGAAGAGAGGTTTTCCAAGGGATAATGGTCGAAGGAAGGCTGAAGAAGTGACTATACGTTCTTCGGTGTCTGGAAGGCGGGGAAGTAGTCGGAGATGTATTTAGCGGTTTGACCAAAGCATGGATTTGCGGAGCCTTAGGAGTGATGGAGATGGATGATCCATGGAGGTCCAGTAGGTCAGGACTGGATGGCTGTAAAGCGGTGCAAAGATGAGTCAGGAGCACTAGAGTGCTGTAGGAACACTATCCTGGAGGCACAGGGGCTGAGAGAGACTTGGTGGTGCAGTAGCCGAGGAGTGTATCTCAGTAGATAGTGTCAAGGGCTTCTCAGAAAGATCGGAAGCAGATCTTAGGGTGAGCCGAGGGTCTCAGGGAGCACCAGAGGCATCTAGTAGTCGAGAGTATCATGGATCAGGTTTCTTCTGCAGGGGCACCAGGGAGAGTCACGGTTCAGGTGGAGGATGGTTCTTCAGGTGCAACTGAAGCGATAGCTAGTGTAGGGGCAAAAGAGAAGGACTAGGGTGGAATTTCCTAGGGTTCAATCACTGATTTCAAAAGAGGTGGATGAGCTCTTGGGTTTCAAAGATGCCCGTGGATTGCGGAGGTATCTGAGATGGCTTCGAAGGGATCCGTAGAGCGCGGAGGATTCGAAGGGGCAGTGATGGTGTTCAAGGTGCAACAGCAGGCTCGGAGTATAGTGTTGATTGGTTCACCTCGGGGGACTCAGTGATAGAGTCGGCTTCTGCGGCATCAGGTGGACTTCGGATATAGGTGGAGCTCCATAGTGGTAGCTTCACAATTGGATAGAAAATTTGACATGAGTTCAGAGCGTTGATGATGCACAATTTTAGATGGAGCAACATGTGCAGGAGGACAGGCATAGTTCTGAGGAAACCATGTCAGGATTTGCAGCAAGTGCCAGTACAGGAACATTGCAGGTTCTTTAGGAAAGTTTAGGAAAAGTGATGTAGCTGCTAAGCAGAAGAAATCTTATAATTCTAAGGTGGTGCACAAGAAGCAAGCACAGATCTTCAATGGTGGAGGTGGTCATCCCAAAGGCCTCAAGGTGCACAATAGCTGAAGAGGATTGGTGGAGGTGATGTTTGCATAGGTGTTGTCGAATGTGAAGGGATAGTAGGATCGTGCAGGAGGTCATTGCCGAGGAGTTTGCCAAGACTTGGGAGCACCAAGGTAGAGATTGTGACAATTTATGGTGCTCCCAAGCCTTGGGAGCCACAGAGAGTCAGGAGGTTGGCTCCAAGGATTTTAGGGGCTTGGTTGGTGCTTCGGAGACCTAGGACACAAGATGAAGCAAGAAACCAAAGTCAGAGAATCAAGACTGTAGAAAGGAGATTTTCTATAGCTTAGCCGGCTCAGTCCAAAACTGGGTCGGCTAAGTCTCAGAGCATAGGTAAAATAGAGAGCTGCGTGTTCAGAACTGCTAGCATGGCATAGGACTGGGCCATTTCAGTTTCAGACTGAGCCGACCCAGTGAAACTTAGTTGGCTCAGTGCGCGGGTAGAGTTACGCGAGGGTCTATTTTGGGATAGGATCTGGATTGATCCTAGGGGTCTTAAGGCCTAGTTTGAGAGGTCTTAAGGGGGCTAATTCATGTATAGATTAGGTCTAAATCTAGAGGATGAGAGCATGGGAGACATGGGTGTACATAGGCTCGATGAGTGCTTTCATTTATTGGGTTAGCCGGAAAGTTTTTTGGTCGGGCCTAATGGCTATGTATAAATACATAGGTTATATTAGGGTTTCATGAGGCTGTGAATGCTGGAATCAATACAGACCTTTTCTTCCTCAACTCTCTTCTTCTCTTCTCTCTAGAGTTGCCGCCCTAGGGTTCTTGATGAAGCCCTAGAGAAGGGGGGTGTCTCCCTCAAGCCTAAGGAGGGAGCCACCCCATCATAGATCCAGGTGGAGGATCGATGGTTTACTGCCCATAGAGAACATCACGGGTTTCTTCAGGTTCGTGCTAAAGATCAGAGGCTTCCGCAATATGGTATCGGGGCTTGTGATGCCAAGGATGATTGGCATTCGAGCGATATTATGGAACATTAATTGGTATTAGGGAGAGGTAATGCCAGTTGGTGTGCTTACAAATTCTTCCTCCAGAAGATTCCACAACTACGCCTCCCTTAATACTCCCAAAATGCAGGTATTGATGGAGATCAAGGAACAGCTACCGAGGTCTGAAAGGATGTGCACTCATCCTGACAAGCGCAATCCTAACAAATACTACCTCTACCATCATGACCATGATCACGATACTAAAGAATATATCCAGCTCCAAGATGAGATCGAGGAGCTTGTCAGGCAAGGTCTACTTGGCTAATTCCTTCGATACTAGTCTGAAGCAAGAGAAGATTGGATAAGGGCACCACCGCTGCCAGAACCACCAAGAAGAAAAGAGCAACAAGAAGATCGGCCACCCCTTGGCATCATCAATACCATCTCTAGGAGACTCGACAGGGAGAAATCGGTGGATTAGTAGAACTAGCTAAGAGGTAGAGGACTGAAGAACCCATTGTCTTCACTCAAGAAGATGCACAAGAGGTTCAATTCCTCCATAACGATGTGATTATAGTTTTCTTAAACATGGCTAACTATGATGTACACCGCATTCATATTGATAATGAAAGCTCCACTAATGTCTTATTTTATAATGTTTTTTTCTAAAATGTCTATACTTAATAGCAAAATGGGACCAATAAATTTTTCATTAGCAGGCTTCACTGGCGATGCTGTGCTGGTTGAAAGGATGATAACATTAACTATGGCTATAGGGCGCCACCCAAGGCAATCCAGGGCTTGGGTGGATTTTCTAGTGGTGAAAGCTTCATCTACTTACAATGCAATTCTCGGCAGACCTAGTCTAAATGCACTTCGGATGGTGATGTCGACTTATTATCTGAAAATGAAGTTCCTTACAAGTGACAGGATTGGAGAAGTTAGAGGAAACCAAGTTCTAGCAAGGCATTGCTACTCAATTGCTTTACAAAGAGGCGTACAATCAAACTCTTATCTAGTTGATGGGCTGGATGTCTAAGAGACCTTACTAAAGAACGGGGGGAATCCATTGTTGCCCAGAGGTTGCAACTCAAAAGGGGGGGTGAATTGGATTTCTAAAAAATTAAACCACATTTACTTTCTAAATAAGGTGTGCTTTAATTTATGCTTTCTTTAGTGATTGTGGAATGTGAGCAATTATATAGCAGCAGAATTAAGATAGCAAAATTAAATTATAAAAGTAAAGCAAGAATTAAAAGCATGCAAAGAATGTAAAGAAATAGAAGAGAAAAGCACAAACACAAAATCACCATGATTTATAGTGGTTTAGTGCAACCCGTACCTACATCCACTTCAAGCTTTTTTTGAAATTTTGACTATAATCCATCCTTGATTACAGTGTGTTTGTTTTTCAGGCTTACAAACAAACCTAGTTGATTTTCATAGGAGCACCAACCAAAAGCTAACATCGTTAGTTTTTCGGGTTCACTAAGAACCCAGTTAGTTTTTCGAACTCACCAACCAAAACCTATAATGCCTAATTTTGGGTTTGGACAAGCCTAATCCCTAAGTTTCTTTCTTCAAAGAAACTTGAAAAGAAATAAAAAATATAAGTAAAGTTTCTGCACAATATAAAAAATAGAGTTTAAGCTCTATAAAATCCTAAAGAGGAAGTTGATGATGTGCTCGATTGAAGCTTGACTTTTCTTTAAATTATGCTTGAGAGGATGTGGAAGATGTTGGAGAAGCTTGCTTTGAATGTTTGTTGAAATCTGTGCACAACTTTCCTCTCTTTTCTCTTTTCTTTGAATATTCATTATTCCTCATCGAAAATAAAAAAATTCTCTCTCTAAATCATTTTTTTTATTTTTTAATTGATTCTCCATCTTTAAATATCTTTAGAGATGATTGGAGTGAGAGTCTAGCTGTTGGAGTCGAAAAATAGCCATTGCAAAAATATTCGTTGAAGGCTATCCATGTAAAACGAGATCTCTCGATTTTTTATGAGTCCTCTTGCTAGATTTCAAGAGTTCTCGATTCTGAATCAAGATATCTCTCCAGAACAGCGAGACCTCTCGAGAATCCTGTGAAACCTCTTTCTCTCAGAGCATAGAAACTAAATTTCTATCTCCTAAGATCGAGATGTCTCAAGTTCAACTCGAGACCTCTCGAAATCATGCCAAAACTATGTTTGGGTGTGCCAGTCCACTCAAAAGCTCTTGTAAAAATTTTAAGACATCTCGAAAACTGCTCTAAGACTATTTTGAGAAATTTTTGCTTCCAATCAAGAAGATTTGATTTTGATTTGAATTTCACTTTATGTCTCTCTTATTTCGATCAAAAAGCTCTCTTTCTTCTGATCTTTGGAAGCTTAAGAAAAATTTTTTCTTTAAAGATCTTGACTTGATGAATTTTTGTAAATCTTTTCTTGAAATGATTCTTTAATTTAAATACCTAAAAAGACCTACATCCACTTATGAAGCACATGGTTAAATACTCAAATACTCAAAGTTTGGCGATCATCAAAATCAATCATGGGGTCAATAATTTCCTCCTTTTTGATGATGGCAAAAACTTTGAGTATATGCATAAAAATAAAATTTAATGTATTTCAATAAATTGACTAGTATAAATCATGAAGTAATGATATACATAATTATAAATACACTCTTCATGAAAGCTAATACCAAAACTCTTTTAACTTAAATTTAAATATTTCAAGCAATATCATGAAATGTATAGGCTTAAGCATATTTAAATAGAATATGCTCACATAGCATATACTGAACAAATCTTCTCCTCCTTTTTGATAATATCAAAAAAAAACTCATGGAAAAAAACAAACAAAATCATCAAAATCATCATCAAAGCTTTATATTGAGAAATATATCAAATTTATGAAGTCAAATCGAAGAATCATCTCTCCTTTTAAAATAAAATAACTTTTTCTTCAAGAACTTAGCTTGAGTTCAAATAATAAAGGCTCTTCCTCTTTGTAAATGAATATGATCCTTTTTAATCTGATTTTTAGATATACACTTTTAAGCTTTAAAGAGAATAGAGCTTTTTAAAGAATTTAATCATGAAATCAAGTGTAGTGTATACTTTAATATTTAATCTTTTTTTTAAAAAAAATTTAGTTAATTAAGTTTGAAAAAAATATGTATCAAAAATGTATCGAGCAAAGTAAAATAAATAAAATCAAAAAAATAGATAGTCATACTTTCAAATTTATTATTTTGAGTAAAAATTATTTTAAAATAAATAATTTATAAGAATTTTGCAATGCACATCAAAAATTTAAGATCAAATTTAAATTTTTAAATGAGTTTCAAAATTTAGTTTAGAAATTCATTTCTTAGAGTAAGAATATATTTTCAAATTTAATTTAACTCTAATCATTTATTAAATATGATCATGCAAATCAAGTTTAAAGTTTGGCACAAGAAAAGTTCAGTATTATATTTATCAATGAGCTTTAGAATTATAAGAATGTATCAAAATTAATTTATTTAGAGTAAGAATATATCTCAAACTTCTTTTTACTTCAAATAATTTTTAAAAATGATTTGACAATCAAATCAAAAGCATATAGATCAAATAGAATCATCGTATTAAGGCTCAAAAGTATAATGAAATCAATATTCATTTACCTTAATATAAGATAATTAAAATTTTCAATCAAAGCTAGATAATATCACTCTCCTTATTTTTCATAATTAATGCTGGATAAATTTATTTTTTAATTTTTCTCTCCCTTTTTCTTTCATATCAAGCAGATTAAACATGAATTTAATTACTAAATTTAGATTTTCTAAATTTCAAAGATATTTTCAATTTCAAAGTTCTTTTCAAATAATTAGTCATTTCTTCTTTAATAATTTTTCCTCCTTACTTTAGCAAATATTGTCATTTTAAAAACAAATATAATTTAAAAGTACAAGTATCAATTGAGTGAAATAAGCATTAATCAAACAAAATATTCACTTAATTAAGTTCAAAAAAATATATAAGATTCTTTGAATTTATCTCAAGAGATATCATATCAAGAGTATATCAATGTAAAATAGATTTGAGATATTATATCCAATTCTTTTGCCAAAAATAATATAATAAAATGCAAGTCAAGAATGATACCAATGATATCAAGAGTGAAAATTTTCTTAGGAAAAAAATTCTTGATACCAATTAAACTAAAATTTGGACCAAATCATGATTTTCTTAACAGTTCAATACCATTTAAAGATTAATTTACAAATATAGCTTGATATCAATGAATTTAGTTTTTAATTGATAAAGATAAATTGATTTAGATAAATCAATTTGAATTGATATTATCAAATCAGTCAAGATACACTATAAAGAGATTTTAAGTTATTCTTCAAAATATCATCTCTTTCTTTTCTTGAGAAATATCAAGCAATTATAGTCTCAAAAAAGATATGAATTTTTGAATTTTTCTCAAATGATATTATATCAAATGATATAGCAGTGCAAAACTAGATTTGAAATAAAGATATTCTTCTCTTTTTGCTAAAAGATAGATCAATCAAATACATGGCAAATAGTAGAATGTTTAATACCAATTACTTAAAATTGAAGTCCTCTTTAAAAGTTTAGCTTTAAGGATAAATGATAACTTTCTTGAAACATCTTGCTTGATGTCAACTTTAAAAGATTCAAGAAGATCATTTTTCAAATTTAATTTTCAAACTTAATCAATTGAAATAAAGTATGAATATTCATTAATAAATTCTCTTTTAAGATCGGAAAAGAAAATCAAATTAATGATCAAGATGGATATTCATATTAATTTAGGAAAGGATCCAAAATTAATCAATTAGGAGTATGATAATCTAACAAATCAATTATAATCAAATCAAGTTGAATCTAGATAATGGTTCTATGGGATTTGGTTCAACTAGAGAATTTTAAATTCTTAGGAGTAAACTTAAGATGCAATGTAGATGACTACATCAAGCACTTAATTTTTATGATTGAATGTTTTATTTTCAAGCACTTAAATCATGCAATTTTTGGGATATTTCAACATTTAAGCATCTCATGGAAGATTGTCAAACTTTGTTTCTCTTATGAATTTAGCAATTAAAATATTTAAACCAATTAAGCATCTCTTAGTTTAAATTCATCAAATATAGAATTGATATGGGAAGACTTAAAATATCTAGCTAAATTTTAAGATAAAATCATTTCATCCATAGCATGATATATAGAAGAGAGCATGTTGATTTAAAAATCAAGATATTCAAATTATTGCTAGCATCAAAATCAATCATACTTATCAAAGCATGAAAAGAGTTATCATATGCATACATATTGGTAAATCATTAAAGTCAATACATTCAATAAATCAAACTTTCTATTCAAAGAGTATGATCATTTTAAGCAATGATAAAATCAGCAAAATCAATCTAACATGCTCAATAATTATGCTAATTAATAATCAAAATATATTTAGCAAACAATAATAATATGCATGATGTGATAAAATTTTAGATTTTACCAAACATCATCACTCATCCAATTTCATTCCTAAGGCATCCATCCATAAAATTTTTCTCTTCTCATTCCATTGGATCCTTGGTGAACCTGCAAAATCATTTGCTAATCTTTGGTACCCAAGTCATCTTGGGTCCATGGATGTTAGAGCACATGATTTCTTTTAGAATCTAAATTTATTTGATTAAAGTTTGGCCAATTTTTTTAATGTTATATTCTGAAATTTTATGGCCAACTTCATTACGTTTAAAATATGTAAATGAATTATTTTCAAATGAACCTTTGCTAAACATATTTTTGATAAATTTTTATTTTCTTAAAGAATTATACCCAATTCCAGCTTTATTGAAAATAGCCATTTGATTATTCAAAATTGCTTGAAGTTTTTGAGATCCAATAGTAAATTTTTCAAGCATGGATTTTAAAATTTCAATCTCTTTTTTTAGTTTTACATTTTCTTCCAAAAGAGATGTTTTAGATTTCAAGAGCTTCTCTTTTTCTTCAACAAAATTTCTTTTTAGATTTAACTATATTCTCATTTTTCTTATTTAGAGTTTCAATTAGTTCTAAAAATTCTTTCTTTTCTTTGGGCAGATATTTTATATCTTTCAAAAGATCTTCTTTTTTACTCAAAATTTTATTTTTCTCTTCAACCAAAGAAAGATTAGACTTTTTAAGTTCTTTATTTTTTAGCCTTAACTTTTTATATTTATCCATTAAATCATTAAAGGCTTCAAGTAACTCATCAAAGGTAAATTGGAAAGAATTTTTAGAATTTACCTTATCTTCATTGGTCATGAGGCAAAGATTTATAGTACTTTCTTCCTCCTTTTCATTTCTCATTTCTTTGCTTTGCTCTTTCTTAATTAATTTTTTTTTTCTTTTATTTCCTCTTCTTTTTTTTCTTCTTTTTATCCTCATGAGCTGTGAGGCATAGGTTGGGATGAGCTTTCTTGTCTTCTTTGGAGCTTAATATTTCTTCTTATTTTGCTCCCTCAAAAATAGTTTTCAATTTCTTCCAAACTTATTTTGCTGAAATGCAAGAAGAAATTAGATTAAACTCATTTATATCTAATGAATAATAAAGTATATTTAAAGTCTTAGCATTTAGATGCATTGATTCTTCATCAATAAATGATGTATTTTGTATGTGGGAGTCATTGACAATAATTTTTCATAGATTATAGTCATGTGATTGTATAAAAATTTTCATTTTAATTTTTCAATGTATGTAATTTAATTCATTTAACAGTGGAAGATAATCAATAGAATGGCCTTCATTTAAAAAGAATTCTATTTAGATTGCCAAGATCTTTTATGCTTGACGGTTAGGTCAAAAATCAATAATAGAGCACCTGTTCTGATACCAATTATTGCCCAGAGATTGCAACCCAAGAGGGAGGGTGAATTAGGTTTCTAAAAAATTTAATCAAATTTACTTTCTAAACAAGGTGTGCTTTAATTTATGCTATCTTTAGTGATTATGGAATGTCAGCAATAGTATAGCAATGGAATTAAGATAGCAAAATCAAATTATAAAAGTAAAGCAAGAATTAAAAGCATGCAAAGAATGTAAAGGAATAGAAAAGAAAAGCACGAACACAAAAACACCATGATTTATAGTGGTTCGGTGCAACCAGCATTTACGTCCACTTTTTAAGCTTTTTTTAGAATTTTTACTATAATCCACCATTGATTATAGTGTGTTTGTTTTTCAGGCTCACAAACAAATCTAGTTGGTTTTCACAGGAGCACCAACCAAAATCTAACATCATTAGTTTTTCAGGTTCACTAACAATCCAGTTGATTTTCGAGCTCACCAACCAAAACCTACAATGTCCAATTTTGGACTTAGATGAGCCTAATCTCCAAGTTTCTTTCTCCTAAAAAAACTTGAAAAGAAATCAAAAATACAAGTAAAGTTTCAGCATAATATAAAAAATAGAGTTTAAGCTCTATAAAATTCTAAAGAGGAAGCTGATGATGTGCTCGATTGAAGCTTGACTTTTCTTCAAATTATGCTTGAGAGGATGTGGAAGATGTTGGAGAAGCTTGCTTTGAATGCCTGCTGAAATCTATGCACAACTCTCTCTTTTCTCTTTTCTTTGGATATTCAATGTTCCTCACTAAAAATAAAAGATTCTCTCTCTAAATCATTTTTTCTTTCTTCTCAATTGATTCTCCATCTTTAAATATCTTTAGAGATGGTTGGAGTAAGAGTTCTAGCCATTGGGAGCTCTGAAATAGCCATTGGGATCGAAAAATAGTCGTTGCAAAAATATCCATTGAAGGTTGTCCGCACAAAATAAGACCTCTCGCTTTTTATGAGACCTCTCATCAGATTTTGAGATCTCTCAATTTTGAATCAAGACGTCTTATTGAAACTGCAAGACCTCTCGAGAATCCTACGAGACCTCTCACTCTCAGGGCATAGAAACTAAGTTTCTATCTTCTGATATCGAGACATCTCGAGTTCAACTCGAGACCTCTCAAAATCGTGCCAAAATTATGTTGGACATGCCAGTCCATTCGAGAGCTCTCAAAAAAATTTCGAGATGTCTCGAAAATTGCTCCAAGACTATTTTAAGGAATTTTTGCTTTCAATCAAGAAGATTTGATTTTTATTTAAATTTTACTTTATATCTTTTTTGTTTTAATCAAAGAGCTCTCTTTCTTCTGATCTTTGAAAGCTTAAGAAAAAATTTTTCTTTAAAAAACTTGACTTGATAAATTTTTGTAGATCTTTTGTTGAAATGATTCTTCAATTTAAATATCTGAAAAGACCTATATCTACTCATTAAACACATGGTTAAATGCTCAAACACTCAAAATTTGATAATCATTAAAATCAATCATGGGGTTAACACCTGTTGGAGATAAACCCCGCTCCTATCGAAGTTCAGTTCGATGCTCAGCCTAATGCAACCAGTAGCCATAGAAGAGCTTCAGCGGACGAGTTTTAGCCGAACTCCTTCAGCCTGTCTGATCCCTACCGAACTTCTTCAGTCGGTTGAACTCCACAGAACTCCTTCAGTTGGCCTGATCTTTGCCAAACTTTTTCAACCTGCCAAACTCCTCAGCGATCGAGCTTCAGTCAAACTCCCACGAGGGCTGAACTCTCTCCACGCCCCTCCAGCCGGATGCCTACGAGAGTCGAACTCCTTCTGAGCTTCTCCTTCGATCGAACTCCTTTTGGACTTCTCTCCTAGTCGGATTCCTCTAGCGGATTGCTCTCGGATAATCCCACCAGACGTATCCCCTTTAGAAGATTAAACTCCTCTGAAATCGATATATGCCAAAGTCCACCAACCAATGCCCGCTTTCTCAGAGCTACGGCCATTAAATCTTGAGGAACGATCACCATCAGTCTGCTACAGATGATAGCGATCCGCTATCAGATGGCGATGGTTGTCACCATCAATCTGTGGTAGGCGGTGCTGCAGACGGCGCCTTTCTTCATGACTAATCCTATCAGACCTCGAGCGGCCTGCAGCTGCAGCTATCACCATCAACCCGCTACAAGCTTCGCCTATAAAAAGGAACCCTCTAGATATGCTTACTCTAAGCTCTAAACTCTAAGCTCTAAGCTCTCCTCTCCTCCTCTAAACTCTGTCGAACTCATTTCTGAGCACTCCATTTCTGTTGGCTAGAAGAGCTGACTTGACCGTCGAAGGATCCTATCGGAGCCACCCCCATCAGCTTCGGACAAAACTTTGTTTTGCAGATCACCGATGGCGACCTCGTCCTCCTCCACTCTAGCTTGATTTGGCATCAATTAGATTTTGCACCAATAGATTTGGCACTAGAGGAAGGGCCCGCCTCTGTTCTTGAGATATTCTTGAGGCCCCCTTATTATTAAAGGAGTGCTCAGTGACGATCTTTCTCCAGAGATCTCCCTCCTTCCTCTTCAGATTTTTTTTTCAAGAGAAAATGCCTCCCAGGAGAGCTTCGACCCGACGATCGATGGCGTCCGCGGCCCGATCCCGTCCAGATCTATTTGCTCCTATTTTAGCCCCGGCAACTCAGGTTCCACCTATACCCATAGTAGATTCAAAGCAGTTCAACTTGCTTGTCCAGCAGGTCCGTGGCCTCATGGAGGCAATGCAGGCCATGCAGCAGCCTCCGATGGTGACTCCACTAGGAAACCCACCATCAGAATGTTGGAAACTGGCCCCAAGAAAGAGTACCTGAGCTAACGTACTCGTCGCCCCTGAGAAGAGAAAATAGAGATCGAAGATCTATGTTCGGATCATGGTTCTCCTCTAGAGGAGATCTTTTCCATTTGTAGCCAAAAGTGCCCCAAGATCTATAACCAAGATGATGCCCTCGATCACAGACTGTGGGAGATGGACCGATGGATTGAAGAGCTCAGCCACGTCGCCCCAGCTCATCATGCCGATGTCCGCACCGATCCTCCTTTCTCCCTCCA
>QRFJ01003051.1:54380-124877 GCA_006176705.1 Cocos nucifera
GAGATACTGATCTCTGACCGAGATTGTCTCGATCGCTTGGGAGAGATCTTATCTCTAACTGAGGTTGACATGGTCGCTTGGGAGAGATTTTTCTAGCTAAGGTTTGTCTCGATCGCTCGGAAGAACTCTTATCTCTGGCCGAGATTATCTCGATCACTCGGAAGAGATCTTATCTCTAGCCGAGGTTGATGTGGTCGCTCGAAAGAGATCTTATCTCTAGCGAGGTTGTCACGCGGCGCTCGGAAGAGATCTTATCTCTGGCCGAGGTTGTCTCAGTCGCTCGGGAGAGATTTTATCTCTAACCAAGGTTGTTGCAGTCACTTGGGAGAGATCTTATCTCCTACAATGAGGTCGGCATGATCCTTGGGGGAGATCTTATCTCTTATAAGCCTAGATTGTTGAGACACTTGGGGAGATCTTATCTCTACAACGAGGTTGGCCTGGATCCTCAGGAGAGATCTTATCTCCCGTGGTGAGATAGTTTGGGATGCTCGGAGGAGATCTTATCTCCTACAACCGAGGTTGATGCGGGCGCTTGGGGGAGATCTGTTAGATATATGTGCCCTAGAAGCCAGAATTGGCTGACACTTGTAATACACTTTTAGGGGGCAAAATTATAATTATGACTATAACCAAGCATCCGTATCAACCTCGACTGTAGGAGATAAGATCTTTTCTGATTGCCCGTATCAACCTCGGCCAGAGATAAGATCTCTTTCGAGCGCCCGTGTCAACCCCGGCTAGAGATAAGATCTCTCCCAAGCGACCGAGTCAATCTCGGCTAGAGATCGGATCTCTCTCGAGTGTCCGTATTAACCTCAGCAATAGAAGATAAGATCTCTCCCGAGTCAACCTCAGTTGCAAGAGATAGGATCTCCCCCAAGTCAACCTCGACTGCTGGAGACAATATCGACCCCGAGGAGCTCAACCTCCGACCTCAATCGCAGGAGATGTGGTCTACTTCAACCTCGATTGGAGATGAGATCTCCTCCGAGCTTCAACTTCAACATCAACTTTGTTCGGAGATGAGATCTCCCCCGAGCTTCAACTCTAATCGGCATAGAGCCAGAAGAGGACTTCGACAGTCGTCTTTTCTGCACTCCCTTCCTTTGAGTTTCAAACTCAGGAGTGGGGGGACTATTGTTGGGGATAAACCTCGCTCCTGTCGAAGTCCAGTTTGATGCTCAGCCTAATGCAACTGGTAGCCATGGAAGAGCTTCAGCGGACGAGTTTTAGCCGAACTCCTTCAGTCGATCGAACTCCTTCAGCCTGCCTGGTCCCTATCGAACTCCTTCAGTCGGCCGAACTCCGTAGAACTCCTTTAGCCGGTCTGGTCTTTGCCAAACTTCTTCAACCTACTGAACTCCTCAGCGGTCGAGCTCCAATCAAACTCCCATGAGGGTCGAACTCTCTCCGTGCCCCTCTAGTCGGATGCCTACGGGAGCCAAACTCCTTTCGAGCTTTCCCTTTGACCGAACTCCTCTTGGACTTCTCTCCCAATCAGATTCCTCCAATGGATTGCTCCCAGATAATCCCATCAGACATATCCTCTTCAAGAGTCCGAACTCCTCTAGAATCGATATATGCCAAAGTCCAACCAACGCTCGCTTTCTCAGAGCTATGGCCAATAAATCTCGACGAACGGTCGCCATCAGTCTGCTGCAGGCGACAGCAACCCGCTACCAGGCGGTGATGGCTATCACCATCAATCTATGGTAGGCAGCACTGCAGATGGTGCCTTCCTCTATGATTGACCCCGTTAGACCTCGAGCGGCCCACAGTTGCAACTGTCACCATCAACCCGCTACAACCTTTGCCTATAAAAAGGGACCCTCCAAATACGCTTACTCTAAGCTCTAAGCTCTCCTCTCCTCCTCTAAACTCTACCAAACTCTTTCTTGAGCACTCCATTTTTGTTGGCCAGAAGAGCTGACTTGACCGTCGGAGGGTCCTACTGGAGCCACCCCCACCGACTTCAGATGAAACTTTATTTTGTAGGTCACCGACGGTGACCTCATCCTCCTCTACTCCAACTCGATCCGGTGTCAACCAAATTCTGCACCAACAACACCCATGGAAGATTTTGTCTCAATCCTTTTGAATGATGGAAACAAAAAGCATACGATGCAGATTAGCTCCAATTTGGAAGAAGAGGAGCGAGAGCAGCTCATCTACTTCCTACAGAGAAATGCAGATGTCTTTACTTGGGTTTCTGCTGATATGCCTGGAATAGATGCTGAAGTTATGGAGCATCATCTGGCTATTGATCCCAAATATCGGCCAGTGAAAGAAAAAATGCATAGCTATGCTCCTAAGAGATAGAAGGTGATTGTGGAGGAAATTGACAAGCTCCTTAAGGCCGAATTCATCCAAAAAGTTTCTTATCCAAACTGGGTCTCCAATGTAGTCCTCATTAAAAAAGCAAACAACAAATAGAGAATGTGTATCAACTTTAAGAAATTGAATAAAGCTTGCCCAAATGATAGCTATCTCCTATCCAGAATTGATCAATTAGTGGACGCGACTTTAGGCCATGAGCTTCTCACTTTTATGGATGCCTTCTCCAGCTATAACCAAATCCGGATGGCACCAGAAGATGAGGAGAAAACCACTTTTATCACTGATCATGGTCTTCATTATTATAGGATTATACTTTTTAGGCTAAAATGTATAGTAGCAACCTACCAGCGCCTAGTGAATAAGAACTTCAAGGAGCAGATCGACCGTAACATAGAGGTTTATGTAAATGACATGCTTATCAAAAGTCAAACTTTAATAAATCACGTAACCGAGCTTGAGGAGACCTTTAGTGCCCTCTGGAGATATAAGATGAAGTTGAACCCGATCAAGTGCATCTTTGGCATGACTTCAGGAAAGTTCTTAGGGTTCATGATATCGAGGTGCAGAATCAAAATAAATTTGGAGAAGATTCAGGCCATTGAAGAGATGGCTGCCCTAAAATCAATAAGAAAAGTCCAGCACCTAATAAGAAAAGTGGCAGCTTTGAACCACTTCATCTCAAGGTCAGTCGAATGATGCATTCCCTTCTTCCAAGTTCTCAAACAGCTAAAAAACTTCTGCTGGACTATCGAATGTCAACAAGCATTTGAGAAACTCAAGAACTACCTCAGCTCACCTCTCCTATTGGTAAAGCTCAAACCTAGAGAAGAACTATATTTGTACCTGGCAGTTTCCTCAGTGGCCCTAGTAGCGATCTTAGTCAAAGAGAAAGCAAAAGTTTAGCAGCCAATCTACTATATATGTCGGGTCCTGAGGGATGATGAGACCAGGTAAACTAAGTTAGAAAAACTAACTTATGCTCTACTGATTGTAACTCGGAGACTTCGACCTTATTTTCAAGGGCATACTATAACACTACTCACCAATCAACCAATCAAGGTAGTCCATCATTGAACAAATACCTCCAGAAGAATCGCAAAATGGGCAATTAAGCTTATAGAGTTTGACATCAACTTCCAGCCTTAGCCATCAATCAAGGCTCAAATATTGGCATATTTCATAATGGAATGTACTATTCTGGATGAGACCGAACTTGAGCAGAATGAAATTGGTATTCCATGGTTGCATCCAAGCTCTCCTGAAGAAAGAGTAGACCTCTTTGAAGACTTCTAGATGTTGTATGTGGATGGTTCATCCAATACTTCAAGTGTAGGTGCTAGGCTGATCTTGGTTAGCTCAAAGAAAGTTATTATCGAATATGCACTGCATTTTGAATTTTCTGCAACTAACAATGGGGCAGAATATGAGGCTCTGATCATGAGATTAAGAATAGCCAAAAAGTTAGAAGTAGATCGACTCTAAGCTTACAGTGACTCTCAATTGATGATGGAGCAAGTTAGTAGTAATTATGAAGCTCGAGAGGAAAGTATGATGAGGTATCTCAAGAAAGTGAAGAATCTTACTTCTATCTTTAGCAGCTTTGACATCAAGCAGATTCTAAGAGCGAAAAATGATAAGACCGACCTTCTCTCTGAATTGGCCATGTTAGCTTCAACTAAACTACCTAAGGAGGTCTTTTTTGAAGTTCTCAAACACTTAAGTTTAGAGAAGCCACAGTCCGTAATGCAGATCAACCATGAGCCCAGCTGGATTGACCCGCTAGTTGCTTATCTCAAGGATCGAGTTTTTTTCTTATGATCCAAAAGAAGCTCGAAAATCTAAAACTCAAGCCTCCCAGTATGTTCTATATGAAGGAAAGTTATATAAAAAATCATATTCTTTGCAACTCTTGAAATGTCTCAGACCTTCTAAGACCAATTTTGCATTATGGAAAGTGCATGAAGAAATCTACGGAAGTCATCTGAGGGCTAGATCCCTATCTCACAAACTACTTCGGCAGAACTACTATTAACCGATAATGTACCATGATTCTATAGAGTATGTCAGAAAATATGATCGATGTCAAAGAAATGCAAGTATTCAAAAATAACCGACCTCTGAGCTTACCTCCCTGAGCGCCTCGTGGCCATTTGCATAATGAAGAATAGACATACTCAGGCCCCTTTCTATGGCATCTGGAAAGTAGAAGTTTTTCATAGTGGCAATTGATTATTTTACCAAATGGGTCGAAGCCAAACCTCTGGCCAAAATCATGGAAGCTAAAGTGTAGGACTTCATCTGGAAGTTGATTGTTTGTAGATTTGGCCTACCTCGGATCCTTATAATAGATAATGAATGACAGTTTGCTGCAACAAAATTTGCCAAGTTCTGTAAAGACTTGAATATCTCCCATAATTTTATATTAGTAGCACATCCACAGACAAACGATGAGGCCGAGATAACCAATAGGACCCTGCTATAAGGTATTAAAGCTAGACTCAAAAGAGTGAAAGAAATTTAGGTGGATGAACTTTATCATATACTATGGACATACCGAACTATCCAAAGATTGCCAACTTGACAGACTCCATTTGTCTTAGCCTTCGAAATAGAAGTAGTCATCCTGATAAAGCTCAAACTGCCATCAGAATGGGTTGTGGCCTTCAATTAGCAATGCAACTCATAGGACCATAGGACTAACCTCGACTTGTTGGAGAAAAAATGAGAAGAGGCTCAAATTTGGATGACAGCCTATAAGCAAAAAATAGCCCACTACTACAATTCCAGAGTTAGAGGCAAGGCATTTAAAGTGGGAGACTTGGTATTGGGATATCAGCTACTCTGATACAACTTATTAAGAATCTAGTACCAATGAATTACGATAGAAAGAAAAAAATAATAAAATAAAAAAATAATTAAGTACATGGATCAGCACAAAGGCTCATCTCCATGGGGCATACAAAGCTTCACTATGAAAGAGAAAAATAAGTACAAGAGGAGAACACTCACTCTCAACTCATCGTACACAAATCTCTCTCAACTAGAAGCTATCCTCACAAAAGCTCTCTTAGAATTCCAAGGAGACTCTTAGAAGTTACAAGATGCTCTACCTTCATAGCCTCTTTGCCGGATGCTATGCACCTTTTGTTTCTCTCTCGCGGGCTGCACGTACTCGGTGCTCTGCCAAGCTTCTCTTGACCACTACCTGAGCCACTCTACATGCCTCTCATGTCACACGTGTCATCTTTCTTCTCCACAGCACCTCAGCCCTTTAAATAGGATGAGAATCCTCTTCTCAGTAGTTCATAGAAGTCCTAACAGGACTCTTTCTCCTAATATGAGTCGAACATGACTTTGATGGAGTCTTGAAATATTTTTCAACCTTCAGATCATGACCGCAACCCTTCATGGCCACTAGATCCTATGGTCCACATGCAACTCCCGTAGATCCTTTGGATTAATCATAATTCGAGTCCAAATAGAAAATTTCATCCTGTTCTGTTCATCTCCATTAAGCTAGCTTGGTCAGGGGTCGAGCCAGCTCGACTATGTCTCACCCAAACTCCTACTGTCTATCTACCTGAGAGAGCCAGCTTGGCTGTGGTTTGAGTTGGCTCGATTTTAGCTCGAGCTGGCTCGACCCCATATCTAAGCTAGCTCGACTGCTTGCTGATATTGATTTTTCTCTACTGTGGATCAAATTCGAGGTGTCAAATTCTAACAATCTTCATCTCGACTCGACATTCGGCCACCATCTAACTTTGAAAACTTATGATTCATCTCACCTCCATGTCTTAAGGCATGCCTGTTGATCATGGATGGGCAAACGTGGGAGTCGAGCCAGGCCACTCGATCCCACCTCCATCATGGATTGTGTCCACTCTAACCTAAGACCTATTCAAAAAAGTCTTCTACGATAATAGAAACTTCACTCTACGATGTCATCTCTCATCCTCCTAAGTCTTCCGTCTCATGCCCAATCCATCTCCACTAGGAGCTCCACCTAGCACCGGGCTCCCTCTGGTTCCTAAAGCTCCATCTTGCATGGAGCTCCCTGGCAGATGGTAATGTCTTCTTGTCCTCTTATTTTCCTCCAATATAAATCTTTTGCTGTGTATGACCTTCAGGATTCTATCACCAGCTATCCACCTATAGCCGTTTGAATCTAGTCTACTTAATAAGATAAGATTTCACCTAAAATCAAGTATATATCGGACCTCTGCCAATCTCCTACCGCACCATCATGTATCCTCCAACTGACCATCTTGATACCTCTGATCGTATAGCTCGATCTATCCGACAGATAAACAGTGCCATCACTACTCTCTAAGAAGTCAAATTGCTTTTTTCTGCAACAAACATGATATGTGCATGCAAAATCTAAAATTCACTACTGGACAGAAGTAGATACCTCATTAGATATCTCTAGGACATCATCCTCTGACTCGTTACTGGCCATCGCTGCAGTAGCCCTCATTTGATCCTTGAGTTATGGATAATCCTTGACTCGATGCCCCAACTCATCGCACCTGTGGCATATGATCTTGCTTTGATCTCTCATCTTGGATCTGGATCATCCTCCTCGCGATGCTCTGTTGCTCCATCTATTGCCTCCTACTCCTTCAAAAACTGTCAATGCTGAGCTACCGCCATCTGAGCTTAAAGCTGAGTTCTCTCTCCTGAGAATTTTATTCCGAAGTATCACTGTAGTGACCTCGTCCATCTTGATGATGCTCTTTCTCTCTAGAAGAGCAGTCACCAAGGACTCATACAAAGAAAAAAGCGATGCTAGCAAGACCAACACTCTGGTCTTCTCTTCAACTTTTTTGCCAATTGTAAGAAGGTCGGTGAGGATCTTTTGAAAGTTGGATAAATGCTTCCGTACACTCTAGCCTTCATCCATCCATAGCTGGTAGAACTGCCTCCAAAGGAATAGCATGTTGATGAGCAATTTCATCAGGTACAACTTCTCGAGCTTCGACCATAGCACCATCAAAAAAATCTTGCCAAGTACATGAATCACAACATCATCCGCTAGATATAAGCAGATCATGCTCACTGCCTGAATCTGCTTGCAATCCTTCACCTCCATGGTAGTTGGCGTCTTATCATTCAAGAGAGTGTCGATCAACCCATGTTTGATGAGGACATTCTTTACCCTTCTTGCCATAAGAAAAAATTGTCCTTCCTATCGAACCTGTTAATCTCCATCTTGATTGTGCTTGTCTTCTCTATATTTTTCAATCTCTATCCATTGCTACAATCTATGCTCTGATACAATCTAGCTCTGATACCAATCTGTTGGGATATTAGCTACTCTAATACCACTTATTAAGGATCTAGTATCGATAAATTATGATAGAAAAAAAATAATAAATTAAAAAAATAATCAAGTACGTTGATCAGTCTAAAGGCTCGCCTCCATGGGGCACGCAAAGATTCACTATGAAAGAAAAAAATAAGTGCAAGAGGAGAACATCCACTTTCAACTCACCATATACAAATCTCTTTTAACTGAAAGCTATCCTCATAAAAACTCTCTCAAAATCTCAAGAAGATCCTCAGAAGCTACAAAATGCTCTGTCTTCACAGCCTCTTTGTCGGATGCTATGCACCTATTGCTTCTCTCTCACACAAGCAGCACGTACTCGATGCTCTGCTAAGCTTCTCTTAGCAACTATCTGAGCCTCTCTACATGCCTCATCTCAGTCTTTTAAATAGGATGAGAATTCTCTACTCAATAGTTCATAAGAGTCCTAACAGGCCTCTTTCTCCTAATATGAGTCAAACATTACTTTGATGGAGTCTTGAAATATTTTCCAACCTTTAGATCATGATCGCAACTCTCCATGGCCATTAGATCCTATGGTCCATGCGCAACTCTTGTAGACCCTTTGGATTAATCATAATTTGAGTCCAAATAGAAAATCCTATCCTATTTTATTCATCTCCATCGAGCCGGCTTGGTCAGGGGTCGAGCTGGCTTGACTACATCTCGTCTGAACTCTTGTTGTCTGTCTATCTGAGAGAGCTACCTCGACTGTGGTTTGAGCCAGCTCGATCTCAACTCGAGCCAGCTCGACCCCATATCCAAGTCAGCTCGACTAATTATTGATACTGATTCTCCTCTATTATGGGTTGAATTCAAGGCATCAAATTCTAACACTTGGTGCTTTGGTGAGTGGCCGTATTGTAACCTCAAAATCAGGAAAAACTCATCCCAAATTGGGAAGGCCCATATAAAATCAGGTATTATTATCTAAAAGAGCTCGAAGGAGCCGATCTTCCATGATCTTGGAACTCGGAGAACCTACGAATATACTATCAATGATTCTATCTTAATAAAATTTCTTTGCTTTAACATCTTTGTCCATGGTGTAAAATTATAATGATAAGAAATGACTTTCTAAACTTCGTCGCTAAACATGACCAACCGCATCAGGAATAAGAAGAGAACCTCATCTTGACATGAAAGAAGAACTCTGGTTATTTAAGATAAGAGGAGGGAAGAGACCCTTACAACGGCCATTTTATGCTCCTATGGCCTTGTTAGGGATAGGAGAAGGATCTCATCCTAATAAAAATAAAGACCAACCATGTCAAAAATAGAAGAAGAATATCATCTTGATACGAAGGAAGATCTTTGATTATTTAAGATAGGAGGGGAGAGGCCCTTACAATGGCTCTTTTGTGCCCCTATGATCTTGTTAGGGATAGGAGGAGGACCTAAAGATAAAGGCCAACCATGTCAGAAATAGGAGGAGAACTTCATCCTAACACAAAGGAAGATTCTTCGATTATTTAAGAAGGAGGAGGGAGAGGCCCTTACAACGTCCTGTACCCTTGATCTTGTAGGACATGAGGAGGAGGACCTCGTCCTAATAAAGGTAAAGGCCAATCGTGTTAGGAACAGTAGGAGAACCTCATTCTGACATGAAGGAAGACCTCTGGTTATTTAAGATAGGAGGAGGAAAAAGGTTCTTATAATGGCCCTTTTGTGTTCCTATGATCTTGTTAGGGACAGGAGGAGGACCTCGTCCTAATAAAGATAAAGACCAACCATATTAGGAACAGGAAGAGAACATCATCCTAACACAAAGAAAGACTTCTGGTTATTTAAGATAGGAGGGGGGAGAGGCCCTAACAACGGCCTTTTTGTACCCCTATGATCTTATTAGGGATAGGAGGAGGACCTCGCTCTAACAAAGATAAAAGTCAACCCCGTCAGGAGCAAGAGGACGAACTCATCTTGGTAGGAGGACAAAAAAAGAGAGAGACCAATCGGATCAAGAATAGGAGGAGAATCTCATTCTGACATGGATAAAGACCTCCGATTATTTAAGATAGGAGGGAGGCATTTTTCAACGGTCATTTCGATAAGAGATAAGATGAAGGAAATAATGAAATCAACAGACGTCAAATCTATGCAAGACAAAGAGATAGTTGAAGAAAATATCATTCTATTAAAGCCAAACTTCATTATAAAATAAAGGTCCATGAGACCAGTTGCAAAAAAAAAGAAGAGAAAAAGAAAGAAAATGGAGACGAGTCCTATTCGGGGTCGGACTTCGGGCTGCCAACTCCAGCCATTGTAAGAGAGAGTTTCAGACCTTTAACCTCCTCCTCAAGTCTCTGTCAAGCTGCCAAACTCTCCCTCAACATTCTCTTCCACCTGTATGACTCCTCCATCTCTCTCAGCCTCTTTCTTAGAACTGCAGATTTGGCTTCGACATCCTTCACGATGTCCTTCTAGTATGCCATTTGAATCTTCAATTCATGCAGCTTAATTTTATCTTTTTTGTGTGTGGTGGACAGGCTCTCCAAGGTGCCTATCAAAGAAAGAATCTCTTGTGATTCTCTATTCAAACTGACTTGAGCTCTATCCGATAATTACTGCCAAAGTCTAACAATCTCACCATCAACCTTTTGGAGTTTATGTTGAAGGTCGGCAACTTGACCACACCAACCTTGCCTATAATCATTATATGAGTCTTCGGCTACTTGTAACTGGTCCTGTAACTCAAAAAACCTTTTCAACCAATCCTAGCCATACTCAGTCCGATTGGTGGATCATGTCGAACTCCCTTCGAGTATTCAGATCTTCTCCTGTGTGGCCTTCAGCTTGATTTTCAGAGAGCTTGCTTTGGTGGTAAAGTCCAAGCTTTCTCGCTATTGAGCTTCTTCGTCCGTTCCAACTTTTCAGTTAAATGGCATTTGTTGTTAATATAATCCATAAAATCCTTCTTGTGCACCTAGCATATGCGAATAACCTCAATTGTCAACTCTGAACAATTTTTTCTTGATTTTTGAAGCTCACCTTCCATCTTTTCCAACTTTTTTTTTAAATGATGAACTTATTTTTTCAAATTTCTAATTATGGGCCTTAAAGGAACACCCTAAGATAGTGGCTCAGCCTTGGCTAGAGATGATGGATCAAAACTTTGATCACTAGAAGGATTCTAAATGACACACACCACAGCACAAGTATAAAAAGAAGAAACATATTTTTATTGCTCAAAATGATCGATATACATCAAAAGAAAAAAGAAAAAAGTATAATTATAAAAAATTATTCAACCTCGGATGGTACGACAATAATTGAGGTCGGTGCATTCCCCACAATCTCGAGTTCGGGAGCTAATTCGGGGGTCGTTGCTGTAGGCTTCGGAGCTTTAGGGGTGGGTTCAGCCACGTGAGAGACAGTGCCAACATTAGAAGGACCTGCCTCTTCATCAGGCTCGTTCATTAAAAGGTCGAGGTCCACATCTGAAAAGTTCTTTGCAATCCTCCTCATGCAGATCCCGAACCCCTCCAGGAAAACCTCTCAGGCGAAAGCGATCTTGATGTCCTCCATAGCCTTTGAAGACTTGAAGGCCTCGACAGCCCACTCTCTCTTGACGCCGACCCCCTCTTCAACCTTCTTTCTCTTCTCCTCCACTAAAGTTAGAGCCACCTTCAGCCCCTCCACTGTTTCTTCTTCCTTCCGCAATGCTTCTTGAAGGTGTTCAATTTCCATAGATTGAATCTCTGAGGCCTTCTTCAAATAGTCGACCTTGGCCCGAACCTTCTCGATCTCCCCCTGAGCCTCTTAGAGGGCTCTAGAAACCTTAGCCTGGTAGAGATCCGCTGCCTTCGAATGGGCAAACAAATAGTGCCCCAGCTGTAGAATAGAAAGAAACCAAGTTAAAACTTCAAAAGTACACCCTACATTTGATCAAGATCGAGGAAGATCAAGTACCTCGAGATAGGCAGCGAAGGACTCATCGAATCTCTTCACATTCTCTGTTTGGATCATCTTGTCAATGATATGCGGGTGGATGCTACCCTCCATTAGAGATTCGATGACCTCTCAATTGTCCAAAGAATCTTGCTTCTGATCAGAGTTCTTACCGCTAGCGCGCCCGACTTTTCTCCTAACCTTCTTGGCAACAGAATTTTTGTCCTTCTTCTTCTTCTCCATAACCTCCCCTTGCCCAGGAGGCACAGGGGGAGCGGCTTCATCGAGCAAGGTTGGGCTCGGTGCTACCACGTTGGGTTCTAGGATGGATGCAGCCTGGATCGGCACAGCCAAGGTCGGCTCTTCAGCACGAGCCTTCTTCGATGATCTCTCGATAGGACTGCCCTTTCTCTTGAGAGACTTAATGTCTTTGGATAAGTGAATGCATTCTTTTGGAGTCATCCCTGCAACAGAAGTAGTTAAATTTAAAAGAAAGAACAAAATATGATTGACTAGTTATGGGGGACTATCTGCTGGATTAAGGGGGCTGAGATCGAGGTTAAATAAAGTTTGGTCATCCAAAAGCCCAAAAATCAAAGGGGCTTGATAGTTCTTCACTTTGTCGACCAAGTCCTGATCTTCTTTCTTAAGCTTAGGAGTTCGGTGGGCCAAATCCCTAATATCCCCCCAAGAAGGAAGTCCTAATTCTATGGAGGGACATGAAATAAAGAAAAATTTCTCCTTCCAATTGTGAATAGAAGAAGGAGCGCCCTTAAGCAATCCTTTCTTGTCGAACTGAGGAGAGACATACCACCAATCTCTGGTAGTAGGATGATGTTTAAAAATGAAGAAGTTGCAGAACAAAGAAAGGAAAGGTCGAACATTGGCCATGATGCACAATGAAAGGAATCCTATGACAAACCTAAACAAGCTCGGCACCATGGTGGTAAGAAAAATGTTTAGAAATTTAAATAGGTTTTCCATGAAGAAAGGAATTGGTAATCGAATTTCGGCACAAAGGGTTTCGATATACAGGCATATGCAGCCTAGAGGAGAAGAGCAGGCTCGATTGCTAGGATCGGAAAGCTTGAGATCATACTTGGATGGGATCTCAAACTGGACTGTAATCAAGGAAAGGTCATCATGCTGAAGTTAGCAGGGGATGGTGTCCGGAATAAAAGGAGGTTGGGATACTTCTACAAGCTCGAAGTCCTTAAGAGATGAATCCATCAGGGCTAAATGAGCCGAACCTCCAAAATAGGTTGACCAAGATTCCTCAGCAGACATATGGATCAAATTAGGCTTGGAAAAACCTCCCAAAATTTAAGAAAAATAAGATTCAAGACTTCTTTGAAGAAACCAAAAGGACAAGGCATAAAAGATGCAGGAATAATCAAAGGAGGAGTTTAGGAGCTAACCTAATCTGAGAGGAATGAAGAGATGGCAAACACGATGAAAATCGAAGGGGAGGATGCCTGGGACTGGGGGAAGATGGTGGAGGAGGTCGAAACTCTTAAGCAAGAGGAAGAAGAAAACCAAAGAAGGAGAGAGAGGGTCTCAGTTGAGATGAAGTCCTTGATAGAAGCACGATGTTGTCATTAAGACACCATATTTATCAGTTTAATTTGACTTCTAAAAATAATTAAAAATACGTAGATGGTAGTGAGTCGGGTCGAATCCATAGGAAAGATAATATTTTTAGATTTAAAATCTTTAATTTTTTTAAAAGAAAAAGAAAAAAATTTAAAAATAGATTTTGAAGTCAAAAATTAAAATTGCGAAGTGAAAATTAAATTATACAGAAAATAAACTTGGTACTAAGATCTACTAGTTAGATCTTAGCATCTACTTGTAGAAAAATAAAAAGTAATAATTAAAATATAGAAATTAAATTATAATAAAAATAAGAAACATAAAATTAAAGAATATAAAAATAAATATTACATTAATTAAAATTTCATAATTTAAATACATAAAAAGAAGAAATTAAAACAAGCTGATCTCTAATCTTGGATCAACATTGGCAAAAAGATGGTGTAGAAGCTCAGCTCTTCTTCTCGACATCCGTTGCTTTGAAGCAGCCTTTAACCCATAGCCTGGCTTCGCCCTGTACCAAAGCTTCACCTTGATCGGAGATGTTGATTTCTAGAGGCCTGAGGTCCTTTTTATAGAGCTAGGAGGGTTGGAGAGTTTGCTTCTGGGCAATATGGGACTAAAGGACTCTTTGATCATCAAAATATAAAGAAATCTAAATAAAAATTTGGAATCAAAAGAAGTCCTAGATGAATTCTGCTAAATCCTGAATGAAAATCTGACCACAAATAGGAATCCAACGATCCAAAAATCATCAAAATCGGATGCAGTATCGGCCCAGATCAGGTCGGATTAAATTCTGGCCGTCCGGATCGTGCTTTGATGGAGGAAATCTGGCCGCAAATCATGCTTCGAAAGTCCTGATCATCATCGGGAGTGTTCTGGACCATCAGATCATCCCGTGGATTGAGTGCTACCATCCGATGGCGATCCGGATGGAATTAGAAACCAAATCAGAGTTGGAATAAATCCTGACCGTCCGATCTTGACCGCAATCAACTGCAGCCATTCGATCGCGCAATTACTATTCCCATAGACTGCGTGGACCAGCTGCATCGCACACCATAGCCAATCAGTGCTCTTGTTGCTAAGTGAAAAGACCAAAATATCCTATGAGCCACGATAAATTTCTGTAGACCCTTTAAGGGTCTAGGTCTGCCATGTGTCCCGCCTTGATTCGTCGATTGCTGCTGAGCTGGGATCTACGCCTAGATCGTGGACTGATTGATGACTTCAATAGCTGAGTCGGCTTTGATAGCTTGGCTTGGCTTGATGGCTTGGCTTGCGGAGCTGGTTGAGCCATTTTCTTTTTTTTATTTAATTTTTATTTATTTTATATCTTTAAAAATTCATATCTTTTCTGTTTTAGCTCTGTTTTACTTCAAAATTTATTTCGTTGTGATAAAAAAAATGAGCTCTTTCCATTGATAATAAAATTTTATTTTTTAAATTTTTATTATTTTTTAATTAATTTTTTAATTAATAAAAATATGAATTTTTCAAAAATTATATATAAATTGATTAATAATTCTTAAAAATTAATATAAATTAATTAATAAATTAATACTTTTATTGATAAATTTATGATGCTTATCACACCCCCCAACTTAAGCTTTGCTCGTCCTCGAGTAAAGAAAGAATTTAGTTTTAAATATCTTTTTAACTTTAGAGTTTCGAATTTTACCTAAGCAGTTTTCAAAATGGCCATTGATATTCAGTAGAGCTTAAATGAGATATATCATTGGGGTATTAATACTTATCAATAGAAAAATTAAGTAAAGAAATATTAAATTTTTTAGAACTTTTTCTAAATTATCCCACCTTTATCTCTGATTTGTCTAAACTTTCATATAGGCAAGTGTATTGCTACTTCCATCCTTCATTTATTGATTTTTATTTTTACATTGTCCACTTTTTGATGCGAATATCATTGCTTACTTAAGCAACAAGATCTGGTTACTCGATGGAAAATCAATGTTTTTTTTTTTTATTTTTATTTTTTTTTTATTTTTAACATTGTACCACTATTGAGTGTCTTAACCCTTTAAGCTTTCTATTTGATCCATGTAGCGAGTCTTGGGCCAATGACTCCCAAACCAGTTGGCTTTAGGGCACTAGGTATAGAATACCCCTCGGGCTTACTAGCTCGAATCAAATAGGCTACGAGTTAAGACTAGCTTTACAACGAGCTTCTTTGCCCTTCCCACCTTTTGACGCGAAACTCAATGCTTGCTTAGGCAAAGAGGCCCGGTTACTCAGTGAGAAGTACTTGAAAACTATTTTATTAAAATAAATTTTTATATGAAGAAACGTATAGTTACCCTACACAAGCCTATAAAAAGTAGACTTTTCTTTGATGCTAGTAGAAATAATTAGAAATGCTCCAAGAAAAAATTTTTTATGTTCTAGACTTAACTCTTTATTGAATTTTCTTAATACTTGATTCCTCAATATCTCACAGATTCTCTGATCTGTGTATCAATTTTCTTTTTAAAAATGCTTAGTTTAATTCGATTCTTAAGCATAATCAGGTGTCTAAATACTAAATACTAACTTTTTTAAGGACTTAAAATTTTAAAATTTTTATTTTTCTCCTCCCCAACTTAATCGACATTGTCCTCAATGGAGAAGAAAAAATAAAGGATGTAATAAAGAACATGAAAGAATACACCTGACTATATTTTTGGTCCAGCACATGCCTTTGAAAATTTAGGCTCTCCCTCCAACTTATTCAAATTATCCTAAAAAGAAAATAAACTAAAAAGATAAATTAGATAAAAACTAAATATTGGGTTGCCTCCCAACAAGCGCTAAGTTTACCGTCTTCAGCCAGACACAATGCAGCTCACTATCCTATGTCAAATATTGGATTGACAAATTCCAATGATTTTGGATTGCCAATCTCAGAAAGTTGATTTGTAATCCCATTATTGATATATTCGATTCCATTCTCAGACCCATGTTTATTAAGAATTTCTCCTATTTGTTCTTCTAAAATACTCATGAATGGAGTTTTAGGAGTTAAGTTTGATTCAATGGGTGCTGGAATGGTGACTAAAGGCTATTTTAATTCTGGAGGTAAATTAATGTGATCTTGCTTAAATAACTCCATTGATATTTCATTACATGCCTCTTGATTTTTGTAAGAAGAACCGGCTTCTAGGGTTGAAGGGAATAGGACTTTTGGGTTTATAAGTCTCAAGGTAAATCATCTATTCTCTTTTTCCCTTTTTCTATCTTATTTAAACTAGAACCAGCATCAGTACTAGTTCCTAGGCTTGGGTTCTTCTATGTGGTTAGTCTCAGTACTAACCAGTTTCTCTAAATTTTTATTTTGGCTAGCATCAGTACTAGCCTCTCTCACCTGGTCTTGGTATGGGTCCATAAGAATCCTATAGCTTTTAAGTTCAGGAATTACTTTGGTATTCTCAGATTGGGGATTCTTAAGTGAGACATTAAATTGATAACTTGATCTAGGTGGTTGGTGGACATTAGGTGGGTTGTTTAAAATTGGTAGGTTTGGTAGTTGATCTAGTTCTCTCCTCATGTTAGACTCAACTAATTATCCTATTTGAGCTTCTAGTCTGGCGATAGATTGCTGTTGAGTTAGAATTAATTGTTGAAGTTGGTTAAATCTATCATCAGCTAGATTGGTCTGTTGAGGAGGTGGGTATGAGGGCTGATTATGATATGGTGGCTGGAAAGGCTTACTAGGCTGACCTCTGTTATAGGCATAATTTTGGTATTGGGATCTATTTTGATAATTTTGTACCAATAAAATTTGGGTCTGAGCCTGAGTCTTTTGAGATGTCCAAGAAAAATTATGGTGGTTTCTCCAATCTAGATTATATGAATTTGAAAATGGATCATTAATCAGCTTGGAGTATCCTTTAGCAGCTTGAACTTGTTCTTGGATAAAAGATGAAAACTGTGCAGTCATAGGACATTCACTCACATGATGGATTGGGCTAGCACAGATTGAACAAATCTCCTGATAATTAGAAGATGATGTGAATTGTGCAGGAGATTGTTGACCTAGGATTAGGACTTGACCTAATTTCTGAGCAAGAAAGTCCACTTTATTTATCAAATTTAAATCAGTCTTATGACTAGATTCTAGATGTTTAAATTCATGGATTCCTGCCCAGGTTTGGTGGAAAGACAACGAAGCATGGTTAATTGAGTTTTCACTTAGGATTTCAAATAAGATATAGGCTTCGTCCTCACTCTTGTTCATGAATGCACCTCCATAGGATGCATCTACTATCTGTCTGTATTGGTCTCCTAAACCCTCATAGAAAGCGTGAACTATTTGCCACTTAGACAAACCATGGTGTGGGCATTTTTTAAGAAGTTCCTTAAGTCTCTCCCATGACTCGTGAATCTGTTCCTCTAGAAGCTGAGCAAATCCAGTGATAGCTCGCCTTATAGTATTGGTTCGGCCTATGGGGTAAAATTTTTTAAGAAATTTATTTTGCAAGTCAGCCCAAGTTTTAATTAATCTTCCTATTGTCCCAAGCCAGTACTTGGCTTTGTCTTTTAATGATAAGAAAAATAAAATTAGTCTAAGGGCATCATTAGTTAAATTTTGAATTCTCACCGTAGAGCAGATTTCTAAGAATTCATCCAGATGTTTATAAGGATCTTCATTGATGTTCCCATAGAAAGATGGAAGCATCTGAATTGTAGTCGGCTTGATCTCATAGTGGGTAGCATGAATTTCAGGTAATTGGATACAAATCGATGGGTTATAGGTAGAAGGAATAAAGTATTCTTTCATCTGCTTAGGTGGTTCTCTAAAATTTTCAGCCATTTGGTTATCGGATTTAATACAATTCAGCCTTTTAATTTTATGGTTGGGTTCAACTAGATCAGATAAAGCGATTTCCTACCATGCATGCACTAGTGCAACCTTATCGTGTTGTTCAAAAAAAAATTTAGAATTTTTTTATATTTTTTTATTATTTTATTATATTAATTATTTTATTTATTAATTTAATTTAATTTAATTTAATTTTAATTATTATTTTTAATACTTTTTTAGTTAGTTAAATTTAATTTTTATTTTATTTTATTTTATTTTATTTTTATAGGAGAAAGAATAAGAAAGAAAGAAGAGTTCTAAAGAAGAGGTCCTAAGGAGTTCTAGAACTAAAAAGAGATAAAAGAATTAGGTTTAATTAGGTTTGATGTTGATCAGTAATCAAGTTGATCAATCAATCCTGACTAAAAGTTATCCTAAATCTAGACAGCTTCTAACTGCCAAGGTCATCTTCAAGTCCTCCAAGTGTAGGATTAGCTAATCAACTAGCCAGATAAATGTAAGGTCGGTAGGAGTCCCCCCGTTGCTTGCCTTAGACACCAATTGTGCTTGGCCAGGTAAGCTAACGGAACCAATTAGAAACCATCTTTCTTCGAGCCTAGTCGTCCCTGAACTACTTTCCTAAATACTAATCAAATTGACTAACCCTAATCTGGTTCAACTCTTAGGATTTCTTATCCTATTGAGCTCGAGTTCCTAGGGCTGATGTCTAATATATTTTAAAATTAAAGACTTAGGTCAATACAGGATACTGGTTGATTGTTTATGGGCCAAGGAAGGGTGATCAAATCTCCACCTTATCTTGTTTAATTGGGTTGTGCCCTTAATTTGGTTTAATATAAATATGCACAAAAAATTTTCAATCAAAGGGTTCTATACAATTTAAACTGGATGCATGCAACTAATTGAATTCTGAAAGACATACCTTGCCTCCAGCAATCACCAAAAAAAATAAAAATAAAAATAAAAATAAAAATAATATGATGCATGTTCTAAGCAGTTAGGATTTCTAATCTTATCATGAGGCTTTTAGAAATCTTATCATGAGGCTTTTAATTAGGTTTAAATGGATATTTTTTAAATTAATTTAAAAATAAAATAAGTAAATAAATAAATAAAAAGAAAAAAGGACTAGGGTTAGGATTGATCCCACCAAAATTAGATGCTTTCATCCTTTTCTTTTTTTTCTGCAAAATAAATAAATAAATAAAAATTAGTGAGTAATATTTAAAAAAAATATTTATAATTAATTTATAAAAAAATCAAAGAAATCAAAGAAAAAATAGCATCTATTCCATCCCCGATAACGGTGCCAAAAACTTGATAGAAGCGCGATGTTGTCGTTAAGACATCATGTTTATCAATTTAATCCGACTTCTAAAAATAATTAAAAATGCATAGATAGTAGTGAGTTGGATCGAATCCACAGAGAAGATAGTATTTTTAGATTTAAAATCTTTAATTTTTTTTAAAAGAAAACAAAAAAAATTTAAAAATAGATTTTGAAGTTGGAAATTAAAATTATGAAGTAAAAATTAAATTATGCAGAAAATAAACTTGGTACTAAGACCTACTAGTTAGATCTTAGCATCTACTTATAGAAAAATAAAAAGTAATAATTAAAATATAGAAATTAAATTACAATAAAAATAAGGAGCATAAAATTAAAGAATATAAAAATAAATATTATATTAATTAAAATTTCATAATTTAAATACATAAAAAGAAGAAATTAAAATATGCTGATCTCTAATCTTGGATCGACATTGGCAGAAAGATGGTGTAGAAGCTCAGCTCTTCTTCTCGACATCCATTGCTTTGAAGCAACCTTTAACCCATAACCTGGCTTCGCCCTGTACCAAAGCTTCACCTTGATCGGAGATGTTGATTTCTGGAGGTCCGAGGTCCTTTTTATAGAGCTAAAAGTGCTTGAGAGTTTGCTTCTGGGCAATATGGGACTAAGGGACTCTTTGATCATCAAAATATAAAAAAATATAAATAAAAATTGGATTAAAAGAAGTCCTAGATGAATTTTGCTACCCTGGATGAAATCTGACCGTAAATAGGAATCCAACGATCCAAAAATCATCAAAATCGAATGTGTATCGGCCCAAATCAGGTTGGATTAAATTTTGGCCATCCGATCGTGCTTTGATGGATGAAATCTGGCCGCAAATCATACTTCGGGAGTTTTGATCATCGTCGGGAGTGTTCTGGACCATCAGATCATCCCCTAGATTGAGCGCTACCGTCCGATGGCGATCTGGGTGAAATTAGAAACCAAATCAGAGTTGGAATAAACCCTGACCGTCCGATCTTGATTACAATCAACCACAGTCATTCGATCATGCAATTACTATTCCCATGGACCGCATGGACCGATTGTACCACACACCACAGCCAATCAGTGCTCTTGTCGCTGAGTGAAAAGACCAAAATACCCTGTGAGCCGCGATAAATTTCTATAAACCCTTTAAGGGTCTAGGTCTGCCATGTGTCGCGCCTTGATTCGTCAGTTGCTACTAAGCTAACGGTCTGCGCCTAGATCGTGGATCGGCTGATGGCTTCAATGGTTGAGTCGGCTTTGATGGCTTGGCTTGGCTTGGTGGCTTGACTTGCGGAGCCGACTGAGCCATTTTCTTTTTTTTATTTAACTTTTATTTATTTTATTTCTTTAAAAATTCATATCTTTTCCATTTTATCTTTATTTTACTCAAAATTTATTTCATTATGATCAAAAAAATGAGCTCTTTCCATTGATAATAAAATTTTATTTTTTAATTTTTATTATTTTTTAATTAATTTTTTAATTAATAAAAATATGAATTTCTCAAAAATTATATATAAATTGATTAATAATTCTTAAAAAATAATATAAATTAATTAATAAATTAATACTTTTATTGATAAATTTATGATGCTTATCAGTCCTGAAGGAAGAAGATGAGCTTAAATAGTCTGAAGAATCCAAGGCAGTTATGATTATAGGTCCCTCCTAGTCGATCTTTGGTTGACGCGTGTCCCACTCATCATGGCAAAGGACAGACAATAGATAGAACCTTAATTGCATCATGCCTCAAGTTGAGTTTTGGTGGAAGTTTTGAAAAATTATCTTTTTAGGTCAGCTCGTATTGAAAAGATCTCGACATCGGCACGAAAAAAGCCAGAACTTTCCATCCAACAAGCACGGGAATCAGAAAAGGACTTTGTCAATAGCCTTCTTCTTATTTCCTTCCTTCAAACTTCAATCTTGGAAGTGGGAGGACTATTATTGGGGTTAAACCCGCTACCAAAGTTCAGCCTGGCATCTGGTCCTAAGGTGGTTCCATGGTGGCCAATCTTCAACCTGCCGGTCAATCTTGTAGGCTACATGAGTAAACTGTAGAGCCCGAACACACTGCAAACCTCATCCAGATGAGTTTGGTGGTTGACCATGAAAGCAACCAAATTCCTTCATTATTAGTGGCTGGCTCTGGTTGAGCTTCTTTAATGAACTTGAACAGTGAGGGGAATCGCATAAGCAGCTGGCTGAATATTCAACTCCTACATAACCTAGCCTGGCCAACCTTGAAGCTAGCAGAATCCCCATCTAACCAGACTTCCCTCAAGCCAAATTTCTTCATTACAGACTAGATCTCATGATAAGAGCCACAGATTAGTAGAGCTTCTTCTTAGACAAACTTCTATGCCCAACGAGGAGTAACAGATCTTGATTCCATAACATTTGGAATCTTGTGCGTGCAGGATAAAGTTAACAGAAGGATCTCATCTTTAAATTGGCCACTTGCAAGCCACCTTGAAACTCCCGATTGAACTCTCTCCAGTCGCCAAGCAGGGCTCCCTTTAGTCGCCCATAGGGCTCCTTCCGGTCGAACTCCCTCCAATCGCCAAGCAGGGCTTCCTCCAATCACTAAGCAGGGCTCCCTCCAGTTATCAAGAAAAGCTCCCTCCAGTCACCTATGGGGCTTCTTCCGATTGAACTCTCTATGATTGCTTAGAAGGACCCTATCGTCTATGCAAATTCAACCCCTAGCTCAGTGCGAGCCAATTTACATGCGGATGACCTCGAAGAACTCTGAACTTTTCTGAAACTATTGTAATGCAAAGCCCTTCACTGCTGATAGATGCTCCATCCAAACTTCAGTCATTGACCTCCAATAGACTGGCATGTCACAAAAATGGACACCACCTTTCGTAACAATCTCCATGTGGCTTCGAACGGCCCACATCAGGCAGTTATGGCTATCACCATCAGTTTATTACGAGCTTCATCTATATAACGGATCCTCTAGATATATTTTCTCTCTAAGCTAAAAATTCTGCTTTATTTTTTCTAAGCACTCCATTTCTGTTGGTCAAAAGAGTTGACTTGATTATCGGAGGGTTCTGCCGAAGCCACCCCCAGCTCCGGTTAGGACTTATCTTGCAGGTCACCTATAGCGACCTCATCTTCTCTAAGCTCTAGCTTATCTCAACATCAACCAGATTCTGCACCAATAGTCATGAACAAGTTTAATGACTAAACAACAAATCCTCCTTTCTTGAGTCTAAATAGTCCTAAGGACTTCATCATAGAAGAGTTCATTATAGTAAGATGCACAAGAGTGATGAAATACCAAAATAATAATTTTATTCATTTAAAATTCAAGTATAAATTACATTCAGCTCAACCATCTATAACCTAAATGATTGACTTTAGGATACATTTTCCAATAGTTTCTACCTGATCTAATGGCTAATTAAGAGTCTCAATGATCTGGGACTCTATGGTCAAGAGTTTCACTGGACTGAAACTGTATAACCAAGAGTCCCATTAGACTAGGACTCTGAATCCTATTTATCTGAAATACTCTAATCAAGAGTTTCACTAGTCTAGAACTTCGTGATAACAAGTTTCATTTATTTTGGACACTAGGTTCAAGAGTCCAACTGGTTTGGGACTCTTCGATCAAGAGTTTCATGCTGATGAGACTCTGTTGTCCAGATATCTATCCGCTTAGGACTCTATGTATTATTAGAGGATCAATTAGCAATTAAATTACTGATTAGCTCAATTTGATTGAATGATGAGGATTCGATCAAATCTGATTGAATTTAATTCAATTGGATTTGATCCGATTAGGTTATGTGATGACCTAATCACTATGAAAGATTCAATCCTGATTTGATCAAGATCTGAATCTAATTAATTTTTAATTTGATTAAAAATTTATTGGATTGGGTTAAGTCTAATTTGGTTAGATTTAATCTAATCTATTTGGATCTAGATTAATTGGTTTGGTTGAAACTAATTTGGACCATGTTAAATGAAGTTTGAATTTCAAATCCTTTTCTCCTTGCGCCACCTTGCTTTGACCCACGCCATTCTTCATTCGAATTATGAATTCACATTAGAGTTTCCCATACTAGAAAGAGATGTGCACCTCCTCTCTTATTTGCTTTTGACCTAGACAAAGGGTTGGACTAGTTCAAATTTAAATTGAATTTTGAATTCAACTTGAGTTTGTTGGTTTGGTTGAAACCTCTTAACCCTCTCATCCTTATCCAAACTCCACGCCCCTCCTCTCTTTTGTCATACATTATTTTGGAGTTTTTGGGCATGGGCACATAGAAGGAGAGTCCTTTTGCATGTCAAGTACCTGGGGTTGGGCATTGGAATTGGATAAGAAGGTTCTTTGAATTTTGAATTCATGAGATTGGTTGAAACAAGTTCAACCATCTCACCTTATCTCTTCCACATTGTTTTCCCATCCTTTTGGTCACCCATTTAAGATGGGAATTTTTGTATGTGCATGGGACGAAGAAGGATTTTTCATGAGAGAGAAATCCTGAGAGGGGTGCTTCTTATCTGGGCATAAAAAAGGTCAAAAAGGAAGAGAAACCTTCTTGCACCATCTTACTCCTCTCATGTCACCTTCTTATTTTTTTCTCTTTGGTCACTCCTTCAAAAAGGGTTTTAGAGTGAGTGTTTGGTAGATAGGAGAGTTCATCTACCATGAAAATTTGTTTCATGAGAAAATTCTAAAGAAAGAGGGCATGAGAGGATTTTCGGGTATCAGGATTTTTAGGTGTGTGAAATCTTAGGATTTGGTCCCTGGGTTTGGATGGAGAGATTGAGTGTTGTGAGTGCCTGATCACCATTAGATTTTCACCACTACCTCATTATCCTCCGAAGTATATCATCTGATCTTTTAGAGCATCTACGAGATCAGAAAGAAGATCATCGAATGGATCGACGAAGATCGACCGTCGAAGGCTCCAGCAAAGAGCTAGCACTCCGGTGGAGCTGGTTAGGATCAGGAGCTCTGTGTGGATCAATCATAGAGGCCAAACAAGTGTGCAGTTGTAGTGCAACATGAGGGGTTCTTCTAGTGGATTCGAATAATAAAGATCATCTACCCATATACAGGTATTGTGTTCTAAACACAAGTCAATCAACGAATATGATTTGCTGATCGATTGTATTTAAATTTTTTAATACATATTAGCATATCTAGATTCTAAGTAGGATTTTAGAATTTGAACATAGAATGCATAGAATTAATAATAGATTAATTTTAACTTTCGTTGTAATAAAATTTTTGAACATGCATACTTTAATTTTACTCAATTTTCATCAGTTAGGATGAGGTCCTCCTCCTATTCCTAACATGATTAACTCTTATTTAAGAATCAGAAGCCTTCATATCTCTTGTAAGAATCTTCATCCTTGTTAGGATGAGATTCTCCTCCTATTTCTAACATGGTTAACTTTTAGTTTAAGAATCGGAGGCATTCTATTTTATTTGAGAACGAAGCTTGGCTTAATCATTTTCTACCATAATTCAATTTGCACAAAAGTCAGGAGTGTTAAAATAAGAATATTTTTATTAAAATGTAGTTATTGATGGTACATTCATAGGTATTGCTCCAAAAATTGATTTTAATGATTATAAAATATTTGAGAAAATACTAATAATTTTGGCTTAGAAAAAGATCAATTGTATTTCAAGTTCAATAAGAAATTTCAAGTTTACTAAAGAAAGATGATAAGAGGCAAAATCATAAATTTTATTAAATTAAAGAAAATATATTTTAGAAGTCTCAATAACAAGCCTAGAAGATTTTTGATCTATTAAAGATAGTTTTATAAATTTTGGATGCATAATTTGGAAGAAAATTAAGAAGAAAGATGATGAAAAGCAAAATTATAAATTTTATAAAGTTAGAAAAAATCTATTTTGGAAGACTCAAGAATAAGACTAGAAGATTTTTGATCTATTGAAGGTAGTTTCATGAATTTTGAATGAATATTTTGGAAGAAAATCAATTTTGAAGAAAAGGATCAACCCCTAGGTCTTTTCTTGCTGAAATGGACGGTTTGGCATGCTGTTCCTGTGCCACAGGTCGACCCTTGGGTCGACCTCTGCTATCAAGGGTCGACCTCTGCTATTTCGAAGGCCAAAAATATAAAAAATGAGTTTTTTAGATTTCTGTCTCAGAGATCGATCTTGAGGTCGACCTCTGTGATAGAGGTCGACTCTAGGATCGACCCCTACGATAGAAAAACTCCACAATGGCTATTTTTTTATCCATTTTAATCATATTTAATACACTTTTAAAGCTCTCCAATGGCTCTAAACCTACCTAGATTTCTCTCTAACACTTATTAAATATATAAAGGCCCAAAAAGAAGAAAAAAATAAAAGATTCAAGCATTCATTTCAGTCCTAAGCAAAAAGCCCTCTCCAAGCAAAGAAGCTTTCATTTCAAGCTCACCAACCCCTTAAATGCTAAATTCAAGTCTTCAACAACTTTGAGAAAAATCAGAAAAGCTTCTTCCTTTATTGTGTAAAGTATTTTTAATATTTTATTTGCTCATTAAATGGGCTAACTTTGTATTTCATCATTGTTAACACTCATACTTTATTTTATTATTTTGATTTAAGTTTTAAGGGTTCCAAAACATGAAAAGATTGATCTGAACCTTAAATCAAATTATATTGGATTAGCTTGTATCTAGAAAATAAGTATTCTAGCTTAGATCGGAGGAACCAACATTATATTCTAGTTGAATATATTTAGTGGATTTGAATTCCCAAGTAGAAGCTTGGGGAGTGGATGTAGGTAGAAGGATTGACCAAACCACTATAAATCTTGATTATTTATGGTGTACTTACTTATTCTCTATCTTTATTTCTCTATTTTCTTGCATACTTACATCTCATTTCTACACTTTGCTTAAATCACTTACTACATATAACTTGCATATCATCATATTGCCTTTGTTATTCTAATTTAACTTTAAAATTTTAAAAATCCAATTCACCCTCTCTCTCTTGGGTTGCATAGCTGGACAATAAGTGCTATCAGAGCAGGTGCTCTATTATTAGTTGTTGACCTAACCGTCAAGAGCCAAAGATCTTAACAATCTAAAATAAATTTTTTTTAATGATGGACATTTTATAGATAGATCCCTATTATTTGATGGCTTAAATTATAGTTATTAAAAATCTAGGATCAAAATATTCATTCAAGTACATGACTATAATTTTTGAAAAATTATAATCAATGACCTACACATACCCAATACATTGATTCATGATAAAGAAATGATTCAAATGAATACTAAAGGAATGAATTTACTTTATTATTCATTAGACATAAATATTTTTAATGCAATTTCTTCATGTAATTCAGCAAATTAAATATGAAAGAAATTAGAAACTACTTTTAAGAGAGCAAATCAAAGAAAAACATCAAGCTTCCAAGGAAAAAAGAAAACTCACCCCAACTCATGCCTCATGGTGTATGAGGATGAAAAGAAGAAGAAAAGAAAGAAATAAAAGAAAAAAAAAGCATTAATTAAGGAGGAGCAAAGCAAAGAAGAGAAGAATGAGAAAAAGAAGGAAGATATAGCAAGTTGTTGCCTCATCGCTCAAAATGATGAGGTATATCATGAACACTCCTCTAAATTTACTTTTATTGAATTATATGAAGTCTTCAATGAGTTAATAGATGAACACAAAAAGATAAGACTACAGAATAAAGAATTTAAAAAACCTAATCTATCTTTGGTTGAAGAGAAAAATAAAATTTTGAGTAAAAAAGAAGATCTATTAAAAAATATGAAAAACATGGCTAAAAAAAAAGGAAAAACTTTTTGAAATAAATTAAAACTTTAACTAAGAAAAAAATCTTACAAAATCTAAAAAGTTTCTGGGTAAAGAAAAAGATAAACTTGTGAAATCATAAAGATCTTTAAAAGATGAAAGAAAAAATATTTAAAATCTAAAAAATCTTTAATAAAAGAAAAAGAAAAGATTTTGATTTCTAAAAAATCTTTTTTGGAAGAAAATATTAAACTTAAGAAGAAAAATGATGTTTTAAAATCCTTCCTAAAAGAAAATGAAAATCTTTTAAATGAAAGAAAAGAAATCTTGGAAGAAAAAAAAAATTAAGAAGAGAAGTTGAGATTTTGAAACCTATTGCTGCAAAGTTTATAACTAGCTTTCAAAATCTCCAATCTATGGTAAAAACTAATGGAACTATTTTTAATAGAGTAGAAACCGGTTCTAATATATCAAGAAAATAGTAAAATACTAAAAATATTTTCACAAGAGCATCAACTAAAGATCATAGTATTAAGTGCCTTAAACGTAATCAAATTGATCACAAAATTTCGAACTATAATTTTAAAAGAATTGGCCAAACTTTGATTAACCAAATTTGGATTTCGAAGAAGATCTTGAATACTAACTCCTATGGACCCAAGATGACTTGGGTACCAAAAATCATTAAGTGATTTTGCAGGTGCACCAAGGATCCGAATGAAATGAAAAGAAGAAAATTTTTATGCATGCCTTGAAAATGAAAAGAGATGGATATTAATGCATGGTATAATCTAAATTTTCTCTCACATCATACCATTAATGATTGTTAAAATTATTTTGATTAAATCTATTAACTTTAATATGATTTCATATTATGTTTACTTCCTTGATCTTTTCATATATTAGTAAAATTAGTATGATTGATTGATTTTGATGATTTGAGTACTTTAATTTTAAAGATCAATATGCTCTCCTCTAAGTATCATGTTATGATATGAATTGAAATTATCTTAAAATTCAACATGATATAATAGCTTCCCCATATCAATTTTGCAATTAGTAAACTTAAATTAAAATATGCTTAATTGGATATGAATATTTTTAAGTTGCTGAACATACAAGTAAAACTATGTTTGATATTCTCCCATAAAATGCTAAATTATTAAAATTTTAATAAAAAATTTTTGTATGAAATAAAGTACTTGAAGATAAGACATTCAATTACAAAAATTAAGTGTTTGATGTATTGAATTACATTGCATATTAGCTTATCCCTAATGATTTGAAATTTCATAGTACAACCAAAACACATAGAGCCTATGTCTAGATTTTCTTTTACATGAATCCCTTGACTTGATAATCTTGCCCCCATGATTGATTAATTCTTGATCCTCTTATTTGACTTGAATATCTTTCTTGATCATCGATTTGATTGTCTATTGATTCTTATTCAACTTGATTAAATTTTCTTGAATCAAAAACTGCTTGAACTATTTCTTGCTTCGAGGAGCCGACTCCTAGTTTTATTGGAGTTGACCTTCCTTCAGGAACCAACTCTTGATTAATTAGTAGGAGTCGACCCTCTTTCTTTTAGATTAGTTCTCCTATTTAAAAATATCCAAGGCTCTATCATTCCATTATCAATTTTTTTGAGCTGTAATTCCTTTCAAACCCCTCTCCTATTAAAATCAAACCTTTTCTTTCAATTTCTATTCTAATCTTGTAGTCCTTATTCTCCAATGGCACCCCAGAAGCATTCTATCTAAAGAAAGAGAAAGTCTAGTTTTCAAAGAAAAAGGTGTGTAAATTGAGATAAATATTGATAGTATTGGACACATGCTATACATATACAAACCAGTAGGAGCATCTCGGATTATCTCAAGTAGCTACATATTTAAGATTTATATTTGATCGAGATGATGATTAAGGACATTGAGGATATTAGCTCTCATGCTATAGCAGATGATGATGATGATGAGACTCCTATAGCAGAGTCTATTATAGTACATATCAGGATAAGGTGTCAGTAGAGCAACATGAACAAATAGAGATAGCTTTACTTTCACAGACTAGCCATCCAGATACTAGCTCATGCTTACTTGATAGACTAGATAAGGATGCATTTATTGAGAGACTCTCCATCAAGATCATAGCATCAGTCTGTGCAGAGCTTGAAAGGTGCATATCAAAGGCACACCAGACGAGATGAGATCAGATGGAGGGATTATTATTGGTCAAAGATGAGTTAGAGAGATTGATTCAGGCACTCATTGTAGCGAGAAAGGATGTTCACTATCGGATCCAGTCATTTGGAGATATTAGACTACACTCTCCTTCTACCTAGCCTAGACCAATATCTTAGGATTATCCTGATATATACATGCTCAAGATGCTAGGATTCCTTTCCACAGCTTTAGTGACCCTTTCAATCTATTTTTGGCATCTATATAGGATATAGCTCTCATACATTCTACATACTTTCATAATTTTATCTTTGAAATCACCATTGGCTAATCAATAAAAATTTTTTTATAAAAATTTAATATATTTAATATTATTTGTTTGACTCAATATGTGTTTTACTTGCAAAATAAAGGAAGAGAATTGAGAAAAATTAATTTTCTAACACAGAGGGAGAGTTAAGAAAGTCAAGTTTTCTAGCATTTATTATTAAAAATAGAAAAAAAATAATTTTAAACTAAATAAGAGAAAATATTATTGAAATATTAAAAGTAAAATTATTTTGATCTATTTATGCACTCTTGTTGTTTTAGTTATTTGATTTGCTTTAGAGAAATCATTTTTATTTTACTTTTTATTCAATCATACTTTGCATGGTTTGATCCTATCATGATTTTTAATAATAATTGGTATCAAGCTTAATCTTGAAAAATATTTTACTCTAAATAAAAATTCTAAACAAATAATTTTTTAATCTCATGAAAAATTATTAATAGGCATTTATTTGTTGCTTGACTTGTTGGTTCATTTATACCTAAGCATTTATGTGATCTTGTTTATTCATGTTTTGCATTGGTATCAAAAAAATTTATCTTTAAGTGAAGTTTCATAATTGGTATCAAACAGATTTTTTCTACCTTGCACTCCATTGCTTTCTTTCGACAAAAAAAGAAGAACATTTTATCTCAAATCTGATTTTGCATAGCTTATATGATATCTTTTGAGATAAATTCAAAAAATTTTATATCTTTTTTAAACTAAATTAAGTGATATTTCTTAAGAAAAAGAAGATCTGAATTTAAATAGTAAATTTTTCTATGTTTTGTTTGCATAATCTATTGGTATCTATTAAAAATAACTTATCAAAATAATTTGATCTGAACTTAATAGATTCATCTTTTTTTAATCAAAAATTAAAATAAATTGGTATCAAATTTTATTGCCTTATACTCCATCTTTTGACAAAAAAAAAAGAAAGAAAAAAATGCTTTATCTCAAATCTAAGTTTGCACAACCATATTTTAATATGATATTGTTTGAGATAAATTATAAATATTTGCTATCTTTTCTGAACTCAATGTGTAATATTTCTTGAGAAAAGAAAAAAATAATTTTTAAACTTGAAAAGAAATCATTTATATTACTTGATTTGTTCATCTTTGATTGAAGCAATTATATATTTTTTGACTTATCAATTCATACTTTGATTGATTTGATTGTGTCATCATTTCTAATGATCAATGAATATTTTAAAAATGCTTGACATCAATTGATCATTTTGATGTTGTCATGATTGAAGACATCCTACTGTAAATATTTTATTTTAAAATCAATGATAGCAAAATTTTCATAAAAAAATTTTAAAAAAAATTTACTGTATCATAATTTGATTGATTATTTGATTGATACTTGATTATTTGAAACTCAATATGCTTACTTTAAATATGTGCAATAGAGAAAGAAAATACTAAAAAAAGTAATTTGATCTTAAAAAACTATTTAATTGAAAATATCTTTATTTGCAAAAGTAAGAAAGAGAATTCATTTAAGATGAATTAGTTATAAAATTGGTATCTATCAAATTTAAAAATCTAAGCTTAAAAATCAAATTAGTATTAGTTAAAGATTAATATGGTATAATTAATGGTGCTTAACTTTTAAAAAAAAAGAGAATAAATTTAAAAATATCATGTGATGAATTTTATGGTATTCACTTTTGAAAATAGGAGGAGAGACATTTGCTGTAAATTGGTATTGAAAATATCGATGTTAATCTCAAATTCTCAATCATTTATCTTATAATTTTCTTAAATTTATACTTTATTTCAATTGATTTCAAACTCTCAATTAAATATCTTATAGTCTTTTCAATTTATACTTTCATGTGTTTATTCAATTTGATTTACTTGATTTAAAGTGCTATTAATTTAAAGTAGTATCAGACAAATAAATTATTTATTAAAAAATGTATCCTAAAGTCAATTATCTAAGTAGTAGATGATTGAAATTAGTATTTGAATTATCTAATAATAATAGTAATTTGGCTGTTTCATCATAAAAGTTCTATCTTCCTTAAATAAACTCCTAAATTATGATGAAGTCCTTAGAACCATAATTAATTGATAAAGAAAGATTTATCGGATGGTTCTTAAATTATTCATGATCAAATAATAAGTTATTAATAAGGATGATAACTTATCGAGTGTAGGTCACTGTATGCCATATGCATTGATTGTCCTCGTAACCAAGTGATGTGGAGATACTGGTATGGCATTCAGGTGAGATGTAGAAGTATATCTGCACTGAACGTGACTAATGTAGCACTCTACTATCAAGAGTAGCTAGCTAAGACCAATAGATATAAGTATCCCTCCGATCTAAGATCGTCATGGTGACTTGTGAGCAACTCACTATACTTTGGTGCTGGACTGTCTGTATTTCTAATATAGATGATGAAAGATTTTTGGGTGTAGTCAAGTACTTATAGAGTCGGTGTATGAGTCAAGATGGGATTGACCACTCCTAATTAACTTCAGAAAGAGAATGTCTCACTATGTTTCAATTTAGCAAAACCTAGGCCTGGGTAATCCTCGTGAGGTGTCACGAAATTTGTAAAATTTTGAGACATAATAGAGATAACTTGTATGAATGTTGATAGCATACTCGAAGTCATCTTAAGCATTATTGGTCATAGGAATGAATTATATAATAACCATGGGCTAGGATTCTAAGAATGTTGCTTTGCATACATTCGACCTATCCGAACATTGGGAATCATTGCTAGATGGTAACTTCGATTGGTATAGAAATTAGTTTCTATACTATCAGCTTAGGTTTGAACCTATGGGGTCACACACATTAGAGCTTGTAACCTGATCAGATGGTTAATTGATGATTGAGAATCGTTCTAAGGTCAATCCATCAATACGATTGGTGTTTGACCTAATGCAAGTGTTGTAGGAGGATCGATTAATAATTGGATTGCTAATTAGCTCAATTTGATTGAGCAATTAGACTGAGATCAACTCTAATTGAATTAGATTCAATTAGAATTAGTTTGAACTTAATTAAATTAAGTCTAGTTGGTTTATTGGATAAGCCAATTGCAAGAAAGAATAATTTCTTGTTTGACTAGGACTTGGGTGCACCTAATTGACTTAGGATCTAAATCTTAATTTAATCTAATTTAATTGGGCTCATAGTTGGACTAGGATTATCCTTAATTAGGTTGCATTTGATCTGATTTAAATAGAATTTAAATTAGGTTCAAAACTATTTTAACCTAGTCAAACAAGAGGAGTCCCAATTGGATTGGGATTCTCTCTCTTTCTCTTATGCATATTAAAGCCCATGCCAAATATTTAATTCTAGATTTTTTTTATGCATTTCCATACCCAAGAAGGCCTTCCACACTCACTATTCAAAATATTTGGGAATTTGTTTTGACTTGGTCAAAACTAGAAGGAGGTTGGAAATTATTTCCTACTTGGAAGAGTCTTTTTTGACCAAACTTCCTCCTCTCCCTTTGGAATTTTCTCCATGCCACCAAATAATTTTTGTGTGTCTTCTCTCCAATTTTTGGGTGACATTTCTTTGTTCTCCATGTACAAAAAATCTAGGTGTCCAAGAGTTGGATGCCTCTTAAACTCTTCCTTATTTCCTTATTTGACTTGGTCTTCTTTGACCTAGTCTTCCTAAAATTATTGCACCCCTTATTTTGTGATGTGTGATGTGAATCCCCCTGATATTCCACAGCAAAAACCAAGGAAAGAGTGAGAAGGGGCATTGAGGTTTGAGGCACCATGTTCCTTGGAGAAAGGGTCTTCATCTGGACTTCAAACGTTGATGTCTTGAAAGGCACAAAGATAAGAGAAGATGGTCTTCTCTTGTTGTTTTGATTTTAATCTTTTCTTCCTATTTTCTTTGTATATTTTTATATGATAAAAACCAGAGAGAGAGAGAGAGAGAGAGGATAAGGGTGTGGGATATGTGCTCAAAGGTTTTTGGGCATAGAGATTCTTTTTGGACATGATCTGATTATATCCTGATGTGAGAAGAAGAAGAGAAGAAGGTCTTCTCTTAGGATTTCTTTGAGAGCCCTTCTTCTCCATTTTATTTATGAGATTTTTATGAAAAAAACTGAGGGTGTGAGATCTGAAAAAGTAAAAAAAAAAATCTAGAGGAGAAGGTCTCCTCTGAACCTAGCATAATAGATATTTTCAGGACATCAATCATTGATATCTTGAAGGAGAAGATTTGTCTTCTCCTAGGGTTTATTCCATATATCTTTTTATTTCTATTTTATGGAAGATCCAAGGGTTAGATTCCTTCCTTATTCCTCCTCGTGTTCTTCATCTCTTGGAGTATCCAAGAGATCTGAAGAATATGTATTTGATTAACCGTTAGAAGAGATCCGCGAGAAGCTAGCACTTCGAGCGGATCTTCGTTCAACGAACCTTCGATCTGTGTTGCAGGTTCGTATGGATCACCTATAGATCGGATGCTTATGCGGTTCCAAAGGCAACAATAGATTCAACCGTGGAGTTCTCGACCCATGCAAAAGTAAGAGATCTGATCTCTTGGTGACCTAGATGCAATCTAGGATTAAATCTAGAATTATTCTAGATTTAGGTATTAATATGATCAATACCACTTATAATTAATTTAATATCAGATTTATATTTGCATCATAACATATTATAGATTTTTGATGTAGAATTTTATAATTTGATTACATGCATGTTGTAGATTAAATAGTTTAATCTATATCTTTTGCTGCTCTATATTTCAAAAAAGTTTTGAAATCTATGCATGAAATCTTACATGTTTTCTATCAGTGGTATCAAAGCATCTAGGTTCTATTATAATATGTTTATATATGCTTTAGATTAAATCTAAAAATTAAAGTTAATCAAAGATCGCACATACTGTCATAAGGTTGTCCTGTTGTAAGGTTAACTCCTTACAATAAAAAGGTTGTCCTAGTATGTGCTGATCTAAATCAAAATCATAAATTATTTAGATTGGATCTAAAAAAATTTATGATTTAATTTTTTAATTTAAATATAAAATTTAATAGATATTAGATCTATTTTAGATTATTTAGACTAGATCTAAATAATACCAGGATTATACATACTACCACAAGATTGTCCTGCTGTAAGGTTTACCTCTTACAGTGGAAAGGTTGTCCTAGTATGTACTGATCCGAGAAACTTAAATCATAAATATATTAGATGAGATCTAAAGTAATTTATGATTTATTTTTAGATTTTAAAACTAAATTTAAATGGTTTATGATCTAATTTTGTTCATTTAGATAGGATCTATATGATATGTTTCATGTTCTAAATCTAGATCCTGATGATGCATATGTTGATGTGTAGTTTTTATTTTTGAATCTAGTGATGATATATGTGATATACATATTTTATAGAAATTAAATCATGAACTTACTTTCTATAAAACCCTAGATTTAAAATCCAAGGACATCATCTAAATAATGAAACAAATCAAATCTAAAACTATATATTGAATATGATTCAATACAATTTGAAAATATTTTAAATAATAAAATTAAAAACTAATTCTAAGATTTCATAGACCTAAATCCATAAGACTTGAACTTAATTGAGAATTAAGTGATTGTTTAGAATCTAGGTTTTGTGATTTGAAGATCCTAAGATAATTTTATAAAACATGAATTAAAGAGAAATGGGTTAGCTTTGATCAGGTTCTTAACTGGGTTAGACCTAAGGTTAGATTAAATATGGATATAGTTAAAAAATTGATCAAACCTAATTAATAGTTAATTAGGATTAGGTCATTTCTATAGATCACTTTAATAGTTGTAGTTGATCAAAGTCCATACATCTAACAAATGGATGCTGATCGTGGCTTAGTGGTCGAGCCCGAGTCTTCAGGCAGACCAAATCAAAATTGATAAATCAATTGGTATCTAAGGTAAGTTTGGCATCCCAGATCGATGGTTTTTAATTGGTATCCTACTTTCCTAGCCATTTCTGATGGTGTCTAAGGCAAATCTTGGCAGACCCTTTCATCGATCTCACTTACCGAGACAATGTGGTTAATCAAGTTTTTGATTAGATTGCTCATTGATTCGTGCTAACCCATGTCACATAGAAAATCAGTGAGACTGATTTTATTCAGTGAGACTGATTTAGGTGCCCATGGACCATAATTGATCCTAGTCCTAATCAGTGACTTACAAAGTCAGTGGAAGGACTTGACTTGATGAAATCAGTGGAAGCAAATTGGTTCATATCCTTTCTATCCTTAAATCACTAATAGTTTAAATCCTCTAAAATTATTAGATCCTTAAAATGACAAAGTTATGGGGATAACTGAGTCATAGCCTCCCATTAAGGTGTTTGATAATGGGTCCATTAACTCAATAATCATTAGAGGCCCAAAGGCCTGGTGCTTGTTGACTAATGGAATTATCATCCATCATATAATGACTTGGATGTGTCTCTCTAATGGTGGTTGGGTTGGCCAACTAAAGTTGGGCCTGATAATTCATTAGTTGGATGGACCAAGTATGGTCATGTTAATAGTTGGACCTAACTAGACCCTTTTCTAAGAAGGCCAAAGCCAACTGATTAGGGCTTGGAGAAAAATTAAAATTATTAGAAATTGTTTAAAGAAATAATTGGTTATGAACCTACCTTTAGATGTACATGGATGGGCCAACCAAAGTTGGACTCATGTGCAGTTTATGTGGATTCTAGTACCTACTAGAAAATTAGAGTAATTTTTTGAATTAGAGGTAGAGGCTACCAGTTTGAATAAAATAGTGGGAGAAGCTTTTGACTAAAGTCCAAATATTTAGGCTTAATATAATTCATATACTTAGGTCAATATTCTCTTTTCTCAAATTAAGACTAAACCCTAATTGCTCTTATCACTGTTAGACAATGATGACTTATGGGACCCAACTTTGATAATAGTATCGAGAGTTGAATTTAGTTCAGCAGTACGAATGGATTTATACTGAGGCTTCTAAGCCTAGTCAAAATAATTAGTCCAAGATTAACCCAAATAAGGCATAATGCTTCTAATGTTAGAAGCAGGATCATAGGAAGAAGAATTATCTTGCTTCACTTGACCATAACAGGCTGAACAAGAGAAAGGAGCAAAAGTTGCTCATTAAAGATGTTATATGATAACACCTTAAAATTTCTCTGTAAATAATTCTACTACATGGGTATTAGATGCCAGTAGTATTATGCAATTTATTGCAAAGACTACAAGTAAGTGGGATATTTGAAATGGTGAGAAATACCTGAATATTGGGGATAGAAGTCTTGTTCCAATCCTAGCTTTAGAATTTGTCAAGCTTATTTTTAATAGATGTCATTTTGAGTGATTATCACTACTGTCCATCATTTATGATAAATATGATCTCTCATGGCCTTTTGATTAGAGTTGGTTATTGTTGATGCAGAATCTGATTGACGCTGGATCAAGCTGGAGTTGAGGAAGAAGAGGCCACTGTCGGTAACCTGTAAAATAAAGTTTCATCCAGAGTCGATGGTGGTGGCTCCGGTAGGATCCTCCGATAATCAAGTCAGCTCTTCTGGCCAATAGAAATGGAGTACTCATGCAAGAATTCAGCAAGGTTTTGGGAAGGAGAAGAGAACTTAGAGAAAACGTATCTGGAGGATCTCTTTTTATAGATGGATCCTATCATAACCGTCCGATAGTGGATCGCTCGGAGCCATATGAAATTTATTATGGAGAGAGGTGTCACTTGTAATAGACTGATAATGACAGTCATAACCATTCGGTAGTGGGGTTGTCTATAGCAGACTAATAAATGACAGTCGTAACTATTCGGTAGTGGGATCGCCTGTTCGTTGAGATTTAATAGTCAAAGTCTAGAGGAAGCAGGCATTGGTTGGTGAAGAACTTTGACATATATCAATTTCAGAGGAGTTTAGACTCCTAAAAAGAATATGGCTAGAGGGGATCATCTAGGAGGAATACTACTTAAAATCTGAAAGTAATTCGCTAGAGGAATCTAGATAAAGTTTGACTGAAGGAGAAGTCTGAAAGAAGTTCGACTCTTGTACGAATCTAACTGAAAGAGAGGTCCGAAAGGAGTTTGACTCCTGAAGGAGAAGTCCGAAAGAAGTTCGACTTCTATAGGAATTCGACTGAAGAAGAGGTTCGAAAGAAGTTCGGCTCTTGTAGAAATCCGACTGAAGGAGAGATTTGGAAGGAGTTTGGCTCCTGTAGGAATCCAATTGAAGGAGGGATCCAGAAGAAGTTTGGCTCCTAGAGGAATCTAACTGAAGGAGAAGTTCGGAAGAAGTTTGACTCCTATAGAAATTTGACTGAAGAAGAGGTTCGAAAGGAGTTCAACTCCTGTAGGAATCCAACTGAAGGAGAAGTCCGAAAAAAGTTTGGCTCCTGAAGGAATCTGACTGAAGGAGAAGTCTGGAAGGAGTTCGGCTCCTATAGGAATCCGACTGAAGGAGAGGTCCGAAAGGAGTTTGGCTCTTGGAGGAATCTGACTGAAGGAGAGGTCGGAAAGGAGTTTGGCTCCTGTAGAAATTTGACTAAAAAAGAGGTACGGAAGGAGTTCAGCTCCTGAAGGAATCCAATTGAAGGAGACATCCGGAAGGAGTTCAACTGCTGGAGGAATTTGGGAGGGGTTCGGGCGTTGGAGGAGTTTGGCCATAGGAGGAAGGATTCTTGATCAAAGCTCTTTCATGATTACCAATTACATTAGGCTAAGCATGAGACTGGACTTTGATGGAAGCTGGTTTATCTCCAATAATAGTTCCCTCACTTTCGAGTTCGAAATTTGAAGGAAGAGAGTACAAAAAAAAAAGACTACCGAAGTTCTTTTTCGGGCTCTACACCTGTTGAGGTTGAAGCTTGGGGGAGATCTTATCTCCAGCCGAGGTTGAAGGAGATCTTATCTCCTGTTAATGTTGGAACTCGAGGAAGATCTTATTTTCAGTCGAGGATGAAGGAGATCTTATCTCCTGTTGATGTTGTTGAAGCTCGGAGGAGATCTTATCTCCAGTCAAGGTTGAAGTTGAAGCTCAAAAGAAATCTTATCTCCAGCCATGATTGAAGAAGATCTTATCTTCTGTTGAGGTTGAAGCTCAGGGAAGATCTTATCTTCGATCGAGGTTGAAGGAGATCTTATCTTCTATTAAGGTCGGAGCTCGGGGGAGATCTTATCTCCGACCGAGGTTGAAGGAGATCTTATCTCCTATTGAAATTAAAGCTCAGGGAAGATCTTATCTCCGGCCGAGGTTGAAGGAGATCTTATCTTCTATTAAAGTTGAAGCTCGGAGGAGATTTTATCTCCAGTCGAGGTTGAAGAAGATCTTATCTCTTATTAAAGTTGAAGAAGATTTTGTCAGGGCCTCTCCTCTCCTCTTGTTTTAAATAATCAGAGGTCTTTGACTTGCCCATGTTAGGACAAGGTTCTCCTTCTGTTCCTAACATGGCCACTTTTGATTGCTTCTTTCCTGTCGTTGCATAGTTTTTGCACCAAGAAATAATAATGTTGTAATGGAGTTTTATTGACGAAAAATTACTGGCAGTACATTCTCAGACTTTCTGAGTTTTAAGATCATGGGAGCGTTGTTCCTCCGAGCTCCTTCAGAGAATAAGTTTCGGGCCGGATGACCTCCTCTATTTCATATGGGCCTTCCCAATTTGGGGCAAGCTTCTCTTGGCTTCGAGGCTGAGAGATGATGGCTCGTCGAAGTACTAAGTCCCCTGGAGATAGTATTGATGATGCCAAGAGACAGCCGATCTCCTTATTGTTCCTCCCTCATTGGTGGTTCTAGCTGTGACAGCACCCTTGGCTGATCTTCTCTTGCTTCAGGCCAGCATCTAAAAAATCAACCCAGTCGGCCTCTCCTGATGAGCTCCTCGATCTCGTCTCAGAGCTAAATGTATTCTTCAGTATCATGGCTGTGATCATGATGCTACAAACAGTACTTGCTTCGATTGCGCTTGTTTGGGGGACATCGTAATTCTTCTAATCTTGGTAGCTGATTCTTAATTTCCATCAAAACTTGAGTTTTAGGAGCATTAAGGGGGACATAGTTGTGGAACCTTCAGGAGGGAGAACTTCTTCGCGCTCTTCTGTCGGGGCTTCTTTGATGACGAGCTCAAGGAGGAGTTTGGATTTGCTTACGCTTAGAGGGAGTCCATGAGCACGGCCGAACTTCATTCGGCCCTCCATCAGTAGCAGATCTATTAGACTCGCCCAGCTGCCACTCTCCTACGGCTTTCTCATCCTTCAATTTGAAGGCTTCTTCCACTCGGACATATTCTTCAACCCGAGCTAGCAGATCAACAAAGTCCATGGGGTACTTCTTCTCTAAGAAGAATAATAAATCATTCTTCTGAAGGCCTTCCTTGAGTACGGCCATTGTAACAAACTGGTCCAGGTTCTGGACCTCCAATGTAGTAGCATTAAACCAGGTGACATAAGCCCGGATAGATTTTTCCTTTTTCTGCTTGATAGTCATCAGGGAATCCAAACCTCAGCGGGCATGTCGGCAACTAACAAAGTGAGCCATAAACTGATGGCTTATCTGATCAAAAGAGAAGATCGTACCTAGCTTCAACGTCGAGTACCAGTTTCTTACTGCTCCTTTTAAGGTAGATGAGAAAACTCGACATAAGATGATGTCTGATGCACCATGGAGTAGCATCATGATTCGGAAGGCCTCCAAGTGATCGATCAAATCAGAGATTTCATCGTAGCTTTCAAATTGAGGAAGCTTGAAGCTCGACAGAACGGACTCTTACATAATCCTCTAAGAAGAAGGAGGGTCAATGCAAATATTATTACCGTATGAGAAGGGAGTATGACGGAGCTCTTTGATTTGTCAGCTCATTTTCTAGAACTTTTGATTTAGGAGATCTTCACGATCGTTGATCTTCAAAGTTTTCTGATGGGACGAGGGCAAAGCTTCTCCTGGAATGAATCATGGTCCAAGCAATAGCTCTTCACCCTCTATTTTCCCTTTTTGGAGGTCACCGACCGGCTAGCCCGAGTCGGCCATCCTTCGACCAGATCATGAGGCTCCGAAAAAGCCTACTCCAATCGAATTAATATCGGAGCCTGCCAATGTATGGTCTACACTACCTCCATGAGATCGCAAACCTACTGAACCAGCAGGTTGAACTGCTCCGCATCCACCATGGCTATAGGTAGAGCTTGAGTGATCGAAGCTAGAGCGGGAATGGATGGATCTAAATGGGATCTGGTTACAGAGGTCGTTAATTATCGGGTTGAAGCTTTCCTAGAAGGTTTTTTTTTTTGAAAGAACTCTAGAAAAGAAAAAGAGAAATCAATGCTGAGCACTCTTTTAAAAATAAGAAAACCTTAGGAACAGAGGGCCCTTCCTCTAGTGTCAATCCTGTTGGTGCAGAATCTGATTGACGACGGATCAAGCTGGAGTTGGAAAAGAAGAGGTCGATGTTAGTGATCTGCAAAATAAAGTTCTATCCAGAGTCGGTGGTGGTGGCTCCGTAGGACCCTCCGACGATCAACTCAGCTCTTCTGGCTAACAGAATGGAGTGCTAATGCAAGAATTCAGCAAAATTTTGGGAAGGAGAAGAGAGCTTAGAAAAAATGTATCTGGAGGGTCCCCTTTTATAGATGAAACCTATCATAACCATCCAGTAGTGGGCCACTCGGAGCCATGTGGAATTTATTACGGAGAAAGGTGTCGCTCGTAATAGACTGATAATGACAGTCGAAACTATTCAATAGTGGGGTCGCCTGTAGCAGACTGATAAATGACAGTCGTAACCGTTCGATAGTGGGATCGCCTGTTCGTTGAGATTTAATAGTCGAATTCTAGAGAAAGCAGATGTTGGTTGGTAAAGAACTTTGACATATATCAATTCCAGAGGAGTTCGGACTTCTAAAAGGAATACGACTAGAGGGGATCATCTGGAAGGAATACTACTTAAAATCTGAAAGTAATCCACTAGAGGAATCCAGATGAAGTTTGATTGAAGGTGAAATTTGAAAGAAGTTTGGCTCCTATAGAAATCTGATTGAAGGAGAGGTTCGGAAGGAGTTTGGCTCCTAGAGGAATCCGACTGAAGGAGAAGTGTGAAAGAAGTTTGGCTCCTGTAGGAATTCGATTGAAGGAGGGGTCCGAAAGAAGTTCGGCTCCTATAGGAATCTGACTGAAGGAGGGGTCCAGAAGGAGTTCGGCTCCTGAAGGAATCCGACTGAAGAAAAAGTTCGAAAGGAGTTCAGCTCTTATAGAAATTTGACTGAAGGAGATGTCCGGTAGGAGTTCCACTCCTGAAGGAATTCGACTGAAGGAGAAGTCCTGAAGGAGTTTGGCTCCTGTAGGAATCTGATTGAAGGAGAAGTTCGGAAGGAGTTTGGCTCTTGGAGGAATCCGACTGAAGGAGAGGTCTGAAAAAAGTTTTGGCTCCTATAGAAATCCGATTGAAGGAGAGATCGAAAAGAAGTTTGGCTCCTATAGAAATTTGACTAAAGGAGAGGTCCAAAAGGAGTTCGTCTCCTAGAGGAATCCGACTGAAGGAGACGTCCAGGAGTTCGGTCCCTATAGAAATTTGAGTGAAGAAGAGGTTGGAAAGGAGTTCGGCTCCTATAGGAATCTGACTGAAGGAGAGGTTCGGAAGGAGTTCGGCTCCTGAAGGAATCCGACTGAAGGAGAGGTTTGGAAGGAGTTCGGCTCCTGGAGGAATCTGACTGAAGGAGAGGTCCAGAAGGAGTTCGGGTGCTGGAGGAATTTGGGAGGGGTTCGGCCGTTGGAGGAGTTCAGCCACAAGAGAAAGGATTCTCGATTGAAGCTTTTCCATGATTACCAGTTACATTAGGCTAAGCATCATACTGGACTTCGACGGAAGCTGGTTTATCTCCAACAGTTATCATTTATCAATAAAGAGGATTATTGTGATATTATTATGAACAATATTACAGTAATACATGGATAATAAAGAAATGATATTTAAAATTTATATAGCCTGTTAAGTGTAATGTATACACCCAAGTTAGATTATATTATGGATATCTATCTTTGGTATTATAGGCTTAGTCATCTTGACAAGAATAGGATAAATGGGTTAGCTTGAGAGGAAAATCTTGACATCAATAATTATGAATCATTGATAGCCTGTGAATCTTATCTTCTTGGGAAAATGACAAAGTCATCTTTTACTGAAAAAGATGAAGCCGATAAAGTTCTAAGACTCATACATAGTGATGTATGTGGATTTATGAACTTAAGTGCCAAAGAAAGATATTAGTATTTCATTACAGATGATCTACCTAGGCATGGGTGCATCTGGCTTGAATCATTTGAAATGTTCAAATGATTCAATAATGAAAAAAGAAAACAAACTGAAAAGGGCATTGGAACTCTTCAATCAAATCGAGGAGGCGAATACTTATCTAATAAGTTTGTGACATATCTAGGAGAGAATAGGATTCTCTCTCAATGGATTTCTTTTTGGAATATAGTGTATCTAAAAGGAGAAAATTGAACTTTGTTAGACATGGTTCAATCCATGATAGGGTTCACTAGTCTGCCTATTTCAGGATTATGCTTTACTAACTATTTATTTTACTTTAAAAATTTATACCGAGTGAATCTGTTGCATTGACTCCATAAGGGATATGGATCGGGCATAGACCTAGATGCTTTCACCTTTGATTTTGGGGTTGGTCGGCCTATATCATAGGTTTGCACATAGATAAACTTGGATACTAGTCCAATAGGTATTTAAGGGTGATTAATTCTACCATACTGAAGAACATAAGATGTTCATCAGCAGTAGGGCATTTCTTTTGGAAAGAAGTTCCTTCGAGAAGGAACTGATGCTTGTCAAGTTGAACTCAGAGAAGTTTGACTGATAGAAAAAAATTGACGTAATCTAGTAAACCTACAGAACCAGATTTGACCAGATCAAATTTGGAGCCCATTGAAGTATCACCTTTAAGGAGATCCAGTATAGTACCATATTAGCTGGACAGATACTTTAGTATCTAGGTCTAGGATGGTGATCTTATTGAGCTCGATGAGAACAACAAGGATCCGATCACCTATAGATATACAATGCAGTGATCTGACTCTGAGAAGTGGCTTGGAGCCACATGATCCAAATTGAAGTCCATGAAAATCAATAGTGTATGGACACTAAATAATTCACCTGAAGGGATAAAATCCACTGGGTGTGAATGGTTTTTTAAAAAGGATCAGAGTAGTGCAGACGGAAAGGTAAAGACCTTAAAGCCCATTTGGCTATTACCTCAGAATTAGAACATACATTTTGAACATATGCTTTTATTATGAACAAAGATAAATTCTACATTTGTAATTGGACAAAATACTCTATAGTGTTATTCCTTATGTTGTCTGTGGATGAAATTCTTTTAATCAAAAATGATATCCCAGCATTGCAAAGAATAAAGATTTAGCTATCATCTTATTTCTCCATGTACGTGATCGGACATATTATCCTCACTAAAGGTAGTGAGTAGATACCAATCTGATCCAAGTGAGAGCCACTGGAAGATCGTATAGACAATCCTTAAGTATTTGGAAAATACTAAGATCCAGTGACTCAAATATGAAAGTACTGACTTAAAACATGTGGATGTTTTAATTTTAGTCAGAATAAGATGACAACTAGAGAATGTTGACTCATACCCTAACTATAGGAGCAATCTGCTGGAAAGGTTCCAAGCAGGATACTTTAGCCTATTCAATTAGTGATGTAGAGACATCATGGCATATGATGCTGTTATGTAAGCTGTATAGTTGCTGAGGTTCATTAGCAGGATGAGAGTGGCACCCTCTACAGATGGTCCAGTCCTATCATAGCACTGGAGCCATAATTCAAGCTAAAGAACTGAAGGACCAGCATATTCTGCATTGCTATCACCTTAGATATTAGATCTGGGTGACGTCGATTTTTGGAAGATCGTTGGAAAAGGAGAATTTGACCGACCCATTTGCTAAGGCCTCAGAACTAAAGAGTTCTATGAACTCAAGTGGAAGATAGGATATTTGATATCATTCTGATTGGCTTTAGTCCAAGTGGGAGTTATTGAAAGATGTATCCTAAAGCCAATCATCTAAGTAGTAGATGATTGGAATTAGTATATGAATTATCTAATAATAATAGTAATTTGGCTATTTCATCATAAAAGTTCTATCTTTCTTAAATGAACTCCTAAATTATGATGAAGTCTTTAGAACCACAATCAATCAATAAAGAAGGATTTATCGGATGGTTCTTAAATTGTTCACGATCAAATGATAAGTTATTAATAAGGATGATAACTTATCGAGTGTAGATCGCTGTATACCATATGCATTGGTTGTCCTCATAACCAAGTGGTGTGAAGATAGGGGTAAGACATTTAGGTGAGATGTAAGAGTACATCTACACTGAACATAACCAATGTAGCACTCTACTGTCAAAAGTAGCTAACTAAGGTCAATGGATATAAGTGTCCCTCCGACCTGAGATCGCCATGGTGACTTATGAGCAACTCACTGTATTTTGATGCTGGACTACCTATATTTCTAATATAGATGATGAAAGATTTTTGGATACAGTCAAGTACTTATAGAGTCGGTGTGTGAGTCAAGATGGAATTGATCACTCCTGATTAACTTCAGGAAGAGAATGTCTCGCTGTGTTTCAATTTAGCAAAATCTAGGTCTGGGTAATCCTCATGAGGTGTCACAGGATTTGCAAAATTTTGAGACATAATAGAGTTGACTTGTATGAGTGTTGACAGAATACTCGAAGTCATCTTGAGCATTATTGGTCATAGGGATGAATTATACAGTAACCATGGGCTAGGGTTCTAAGAATATTGCTTTGTATACATTCGACCTATCCAGACATCGAAAACCATTGCTAGATGGTACTTTGATTGGTACAAAAATTGGTTTCTATGCTACCAGCTTAGGTTCAAACCTATGGGATCACACGCATTAGAGCTTGTAACCTGATTAGATGGTTAATCGATGATTGAAAATTGTTCTAAGGTCAATCCATTAATATGATTGGTGTTTGACCTAATGCAAGTGTTGTAGGAGGATCGATTAGCAATTGGATTGCTAATTGACTCAATTTGATTGAGCAATCAGACTGAGATCAAGTCTAATTGAATTAGATTTAATTAAAATTAGTTTAGACTTAATTAGATTAAGTCTAGTTGGTTTATTAGATAAGCCAATTGTAAGAAAGAATAATTCCTTGTTTGACTAGGACTTAGGTACACCTAATTGACTTAGGATTTAAATCAAATCTAAATCTTGATTTAATCTAATTTAATTGGGCTCCTAGTTGGACTAGGATTATTCTTAATTAGGTTGCATTTGATCTAATTTAAATAAAATTTAAATTAGATTCAAAACTATTTTGACCTAGTCAAACAAGAGGAGTCCCAGTTGGACTAGGACTCTCTCTCTTTCTCTTGCACCTATTAAAGCCCATGCCAAATATTTAATTCTAGATTTTTTCTATTTATTTCTATGCACAAGAAGGCCTTCCACACCCACTGCTCAAAATATTTGAGAATTTATTTTGACTTGGTCAAAACTAGAAGGAGGTTGAAAATTATTTCCTACTTGGAAGGGTCTTTTTTTTACCAAACTTCCTCCTCTCCCTTTGGAATTTTCTCCATGCCACCAAATACTTTTTGTGTGCCTTCTCTCCTATTTTTGGGTGACATTTCTTTGTTCTCCATGTACAAAAAATCTGGGGGGCGACCAAGAGTTGGACGCCCCTAAACTCTTCCTTATTTTCTTGTTTGACTTGGTCTTTTTTGACCTAGTCTTCCTAAAATTGTGGCGCCCCTTATTTTGTGATGTGTGACGTGAATCCCCTTGATATTCCATGACAAAAACCAGGGAAAGAGTGAGAAGGGGCATTAAGGTTTGAGGCACCATGTTCCTTGGAGAAAGGGTCTTCACCTAGACATCAAACATTGATGTCTTGAAAGGCACAAAGGTAAGAGAAGATGGTCTTTACTTGTTGTTTTGATTTTAATCTTTCCTTCCTATTTTCTTTATATATTTTTATGTGATAAAAACCTGAGAGAGAGAGAGAGAGGATAAGGGCATGGGAAATGTGCTCAAAGGTTTTTGGGCATAGAGATTCTTTTTGGACATGATCTGATCATGTTCTGATGCGAGAAGAAGAAAAGAAGAAGATCTTCTCTTAGGATTTCCTTGAGAGCCCTTCTTCTCCATTTTATTTATGAGATTTTTATGAAAAAAATTTGAGGGTGTGAGATCTAGAAAAGTAAAAAAAATCTAGAGGAGAAGGTGTTGGGAATATGCACTCTTCCCACATGAATCGGTGTGGCCGCTGGTGATTAGCCAAGCAAAAAGGAAGTACTTCTTAGAGATTTCTGTAAAAGTACGATCAAATAAATCAAGAAATAGAGAAGAAGAGAAGAAGAGATTTTTGAAAGAAAAGAGCTTTTATTCAGTATATTTTAGCATCCTTACAACCTTGACCTATTTTCAGTATATATACATTTCAAAGGATCAAGCCCAAGCTCATAGAAAAACTTCCCAAACCCAAACAATCCACGTACATAAAATAATAACCTGCAAAAACTAAGCCAGCCTAGTTTCAAATTAAGCCGGCTAACCTGCGACTGGGTTGGCTCAGTCCCAAACTGAGCTAGCTAACTTGCGACTGAGTCGGCTCAGTCTGTGCCCAAGCTCCTAGAAAAACTTTCTAAACCCAAACAACCCATGTACACAAAATAATAACCCACAAAAACTAAGTTGGCCCAGTTTCAGACTGAGCCGACCCAGTTGTGTACCATGCCAACAGTCCAAAAATGCTGCTTTTTGTCTAGATTTTCCTCTGAGACCTAGCCGACCCAGTTTCCAACTGAGCTGGCTCAATCTCAGAGTGAGCCAGCCCACATTCTGAACTTTACTATTGAGACTGATTCTTCTTCCGGCTTACTCCCGTCTTTCCATGACCTGTCTTCTCATATTTCTAAGACTTAGGAGTGCCACTTCTAAGCTCACATTCTCCACTTTGGTGCTTCCAAATCCTTATGAACTCATCTCTTCTCAACACACCCATCCATGCCACATATCTCTGAAAGCTATCTCTAGAGAGTACCTTTGTGAGTGCATCAATTGATTCTTCTTGGTATGGACCTTCATTAGTTCCACTTCACCTTCCTCTACCAGCTCTCTAATCCTATGGTACCTTACATCTATATGCTTTGTGCGTGCATGATAGACTAGGTTCTGTGCCAACAACAGAGCACTCTGACTATCATTGAATAGTATAACCTTGCTCTGCTCCACCCCCAACTCATCAATCAGCCTCCTAAGCCAAAGAGCTTCCTTTGTAGCCTCTGTTATCCTAATGTACTCAACCTCTGTGGTAGACAAGGCCATGACTGGCTGAAGGGTTAATCTCCAAGACACCAATCCACCATATATGTAGAAGAGATATCTAGTAGTGGACCTCCTTGTATCAAGATCACCAGCATAATTTGTATCAACAAATCCTTTCAGAGGATCTAAACCTTCACACATCTTCACAAATTATTCTTCAAATCCTCCCGACTGCCCACCAAATACCAAACTATAATCTCTTATTCCATGCAGATATCTCAATATCCATTTCAATGCTTTCCAGTGTTCCTTCCCAGGGTTAGCCATGTATCTACTAACTGTGCTCACAGCATGTACTATATTTGGTCTACAGCACACCATAGTATAAATAACACTGCCTACAGCATTTGCATAAGGGACTCATTCCATGTACTCTCTCCTCTTCTGATTGGAGGCATTGTAACTCGGAGAGAGACATATGGCTCGATAATGGCATCTCTACAGGTTTGGCCTTCTCCATTCCAAATCTCTCCAGAACCTTCTGGACATACTTTTTTTATGACAAATAGAGCACTCCTTTGCACCTATCTCTACAAATCTCCATTCTAAGAATTTTCTCAACTGGATCCAAATCTTTCATCTCAAATTCAGATGATAATGCCCTTTTCAATCTTTTCACAGCATCCATGCTTCTACTGACTATGAGCATATCATCTACATATAATAACAGGTACAGGGCATCCTCCTCATCTACATCCTTGACATAGATACAACAATCATGTTCACATCTGCTAAAACCCAGGCTCAAGATAAAGCTATGAAACCTTCGATACCACTGACGAGGAGATTGTTTCAAGTCATACAAAGACTTCCTGAGTAAACACATCTTTTCTTCCTATCCCATCTCCATAAAACCATCTGGCTGCTTCATGTAGATTCTTTCCTCCAAAGTCCCATGAAGGAAGGCCATCTTCACATCCATCTATTCTAATTCCATGTTATGCTGTGCCTCCAGTGACAGCAAAACTCGAATAGATGTATGATGTACCATAGAAGAGAAAATTTTTGTGTAGTCAATCCCTTTCCTTTGTGAGTATTCCTTTGCTACCAACCTTGCTTTGAATCTGACTCCACCTTATTCTGAAGGTACTTTTTTCATTGTGACATCCACTTTTAGCTAATAGATCGAGCACTCTTTGGAAGATCCATCAGTTGTCATGTCTGATTCTTCTCAAGTGATTTCATCTCCTCCATCATGGCCTGTATCCATAAATCATGATCCTCACTCTCCATGGACCGGCTCAATTTTGGACTAAGCCGACCTAGTGGAACTTAGCCGATGCAGTGCTGAGACTGATCCGACTTAGTGCACAAACAGAGTTATGTGAGGGTCTATTTTGGGCTAGGGTCTTAAGGCCTGATTTGAGAGGTCTTAAGTGAAGGAGAAATTAGATTTTTTCGGATTAGGTTCGTTCAAATCTGATTGGATCGAGAGACATATTTCAAAAATTTCCTCTTAGATTCAAATCAGATTTGACATTTTTTAGATCTAATTTTATGATTTGATAAATAAAAAATTAAATTAAATTAAATCTAAATTAATGTTATCTTGATAATGGGTAATCTGATTATCCATTGATGATCCTATTGATTGCCTGAGATTCTGGATCTAGCCACACAAGTGCCTAGCCTCTACCAGTATCCACTCAGGCTGGATTTGGAGATCTTCTCCTTCTCTTTCTTTTCTCCAAAAATTAGATCTAGATCTGATTTGGAGGATCTTCAAAACTTCTTTTGAAGATCAGCAGTCATCTCTACAGCAGTGCTTCCTTCTTCCTTTCTCATCAGCCTTTTCTTTCCTAGATCACACCGAACTGAAGCCCAACTTCCTTAGGCATGAAGAGGAGAGAGAGGGTCAGAAGATGGCATGGAGGAGGGATAGGGGTAGCCTTGGGGCATGGGCTAAGAGGAACTCTCTTTAGGTTGGGCGCAGATAGGATTTATTTATAGACCCTGCTGCGCCATGCAGTGCTACATCATCCCGGCCAATCACGTTGCTTCGTACAATCAGAGCTAAATCTGATTGATGGGATGATATCACCTGATCCAATCAAATGAGAGTCCCATAAATTCATCCTTAGATGGTGCCTTAGACTGGTCAAAGTATATAGGTGAGGGTCACCTAGTTTGAATCCAAGAAGCAACCTGGAGTCCCATCCGTATGCGACTCTAATGTTTATCCACATGGGGCGCACGCCATCCTAGGCATGTGCCCTCCATCTACCTACCAAATGGTAGGTGGACTTGGTCAATAAGTCTCTCCTATGGGTGCATGACACATGGGCAAATGTCCAAGGGTCAAAGGTCAATGTTTGACCAAATCAAAGGACAAGAATTAGCAGGTGATAAAAAATGGCAGGTGTTGTCTCAAATTTATCTCATAAATTAAGACAATCCTTTTTGACCTGGACAAGCTTCAGTCAGATTAGGTAAAGGTACTTGAGTGAGCACAAACATATTTGGCTCAGTCGAGATAACTTTTAATGATAGAAAAAGGAGAATGTTAGGCTCAATCATGTGCTAGCACAATTTTCTTGAACCTAATTGAATCTAATTCAAATCAATTGAACTGGGTTAGTCCAATTGATGATATCCAGATCTAAACCCTTGTTTGTGTGACCTAGTTAGGTTTAATTCTATATGGTAATGGGATATGTCATTATCTCCATCATCGTTTGATGGATCAAAACTCTTCTGATTCAGATAACTAGAATGATCGATCATCTAAATCATTCTAATTGCTCCCAAAATCCACCAATAACACCTAGCGGTATATGGTGGCAACCCATCAAAATTGAAAAAGAACCTCTCGATGTAGCTACTTGTGTGATTAAGTTCTTCTATCCTGAGCTCCGATCAGATTAGGGTTAAGGTGAACTTGTCAAACCCTAATTTCTATCATATGATTTAATCATTTGATTCAAGTCCAATGTGAAAACCTTAATAGAAACTCTTTCTATTATTTCACTCTTTGCCATGGCCGTGAGCTTATGGACTTGATTCTCATGATCATCATAGGGCTGCTCCTCATCCACCGAGGTAGATAGATTCCATCTTGGTGCAATCCAATTCCTATAATGAACATGCTATAACCAACATACACCTCAGAATTCCAAATAGCTAGCAGACCAAGTCATGGTGTAGTCAAACTATAACACCCTTAAAGTGAACTGTCGATGCACCTCAGATCAAAGAACCAGACACACCATTGCAACTTCGAATCTGTCATCGATGAGAAGGTAGACTTCCTTATGACTACTCGAGGTGGTCACACTCAGTGCCCTCATTCTCTAACGAGTATCTATACTCTCACTCTGGTATCTCTACACCATAGATTTAAGACTCATCTACTATAAAGAAGTGATTGTACACTAACCTTCTAGATCAATCACCAACCTTATGATGATTCTACAATCATGAGCCTTTTATGAGTTAATAAATGAAAATTCATGTCTTAAATTTTCAACTCTTGAAAATATGAATTATCATTACCGTTAACTCAAGGGATGTATCACAGACACTAAATACACATTTATGATAGAAAATAACCCATTTTATTATTTATAGTCAAAATTATAATCTTGCCCCTAGAAGTGTATTATAAATGTCAGCTAATTCTAGATTCTAGGGCACACATATCTAACAAACTCCCACTTGATCTAAAGCCAATTGGCTATAAATCTAAGTCCCATCTTCTTAAGGTGGGCTTCAATCTTTTGCTGGCCCAACGATTTTGTAAGCAGGTCCACCGCATTGTCTGCAGAGTCGACTCTCTTGACCTCGACGTAACCCTTCTCGAGGTAATCGTGAATGAGGTGGTATCGCCGCTCGATGTGCTTGGATTTCTGGTGAGACCTCGGCTCCTTAGCAAGGGCTATGATGCCATTATTATCGTAGTACAGAGGAATGGCATCTGATGGCATCACTCCGATCTCTGCGGCAAACTTCTTGTACCAAAATGCCTCCTTTGCAACTTCTGATGCAGCGATGTATTCTGCTTCCATGGTAAAATCTGCTATCACTATCTGCTTGAAATTTTTCCAACTGATAGCTCCACCATTGCACACAAATAGACTTTCAGATGTCGACTTTCGATCATCTACATCGGACATAAAATTCGAGTCTGTATACCCCTGGACTTGGAGTTCTCCATTACCAAAGACCAACAACATATCCTTAGCTCTTCTCAAGTACTTAAGGATACATTTCACAGAAGTCCAGTGTTCTTCACCTGGATTCGACTGATATCTGCTCGTGACACTCACAGCATGGGCTATATCAGGTCGTGTATATAACATGGCATACATGAGGCTCCCTATTGCTGAAGCATAAGGGATCTTGCTCATGCGTTCTATTTCCTCAGGTGTGCTAGGGCACATCTTCTTGGAAAGATGAATGCCATGCCTGAAGGGTACTAAACCCCTCTTAGAGTTTTTCATGCTAAACCTCTTTAGCACTTCCTCTATGTACATCTTCTGTGAAAGTCTTAGCATCCTATTTGGTCTATCTCTATAGACCTTAATTCCCAGAATAAAGGATGCTTCTCCTAGGTCTTTCATGAGAATTCTTTAGATAACCATATTTTAACTATGGTCAACATGGGAATATCATTCCCAATAAGGAGGATGTCATCCACGTACAATACGAGGAAGACAACAGCGCTCCCACTGACCTTTTTGAAGACACATGACTCCTCATTTTTGATGAAATCAAACAATTTGGTCACATCATTAAAATGAGTATTCCAGCTCTAAGATGCTTGCTTAAGTCCATATATGGACCTTTGCAGCTTGCATACCTTATGATCATCATCACCGGATGTGAAACCTAGCAGCTGTTCCATATAGATATCTTCCTCAAGATATCTATTTAAGAATATTATTTTTACGTCTATTTGCCATATTTCATAATCAAAATAGGCTGTAACAGTAAGCAATGTACGAATGGATTTTAGCATAGCTACTGGCGAAAAGGTATCCTGATAGTCAATGCCTTTGCATTGACTATAATCTTTTGCCACTAATCTAGCCTTGAATGTCTCTACATTTCCATCTGCACCAATCTTTCTCTTGTAGATCCATTTACACCCAATAGGTACTATACCTTCTGATGGATCTACCAAGGTCCAGACTTGGTTTGAGTGCATCGAGTCAATTTCTAACTTCATTGCCTCTAACATTTCTCAGAGTCCATATCCGATATCGCCTCGTTATAGATTTTGGGATCATCACCATGAACCTCATTTCCTACGAGGAACATTTTCTCTACATTCTCTGAAATAGTACCTAAGTACCTCTCAGAGGAATGAGAAATCCTTTCTGATCTATGAGGTGGAGGAGGTAGTGATTGGATTGGCTCAACCTGATTTGGTTCCATTTGGTCCTTAGCTCGTTGCTCTTATGAGACTTTCTCTTCGAGCTTGATCTGCTTTCCAATGCCGCCATCTTGAATAAACTATTTTTCAAGAAAGATGCTATGTCGACTCACAATCACATTGTGATCTTCTGAAATGTAGAATAATATCCTAATGACTCTTTAGGATATCCTATAAATCGAGCTCTGAAGGACCTAAAGTCTAACTTGTCCGCTTGTTGTCTCTTGACATGAGCCGGATAATCCCAAATTCTGAGATGTCTCGGACTTAGTTTTTTACCATGCCATATCTCATATGGTGTGGTAGGAATGATTTTAGAGAAAACCCTATTTAGTAAGTATATAGCAGTTATCAAACAGTATCCCTAAAGAAAATCAAAGAGGTCTGTGAAGCTCATCATGGATCGAATCATATCTAATAGGATCCAATTCCTCCATTCTGAAACCCCGTTGAGTTGAGGTGTTTTAGATGGAGTCCATTAAGAGACTATGCTACTTTCCTTGAGATAGTCCAAGAATTTTTGACTAAGGTATTCACTTCCTCGATCTGATCGAAGAACCTTAATGAATTTTTCAGTTTGCTTTTCTACTTCATGTCTGAATTTTTTGAACTTTTCAAAAGCTTCAGACTTATGTCTCATAAGATATACATCCATACCTAGATAAATCATCGGTAAAGGTTATGAAGTAGACAAAATTGCCTCTAGTCGGTACATCAAATGGGCCGCATACATCAGTATGTACTAGGGCAAGAAGATCCATGGCCCTTTTCCTATGTCCTACAAAAGGGAACTTAGTCATTTTTCCATAAAGACAAGATTCATAAATTGGATATGACTCAAAAGTTAACGGACTCAATAGCCCGATTTTCTCCAATTTGTTAATCCTATCTTCTGCTACATGACCTAATCTTAGGTGCCATAGATACCCATCATTTGGACTATCCATAGCTCATTTTGATTTTATGTTATTCACATTTTGCTTGAAATTAAAAACAGATACATCAACATGTAACTGATAAAGACCGTTAATAAGAAAACCACTTGCAATTTTATTTCTTTCATAAAGAATGTTACAATGGCCCTTAAGAAAACTAATTACATAGTCTTCTAATGCAAGGCAAGAAATAGAAATCAAATTCCTACTTGCTATAGACACATAATAACAGTCTTTTAATACTAAGTCTAAACCAGATGGTAGTCGAAGAGGGTATGTTCCCACGACCACGGTAGTAACTCTTACTCTATTTTCGATGCGCAGGATCATCTCACCATCCCTCAGCCTTCTGCTATCCTCAAGATCCTACATGAAAGTGCACAAGTGAGCACTAGAACTAGAGTCAAGCATCCAACTGGATGCAGAAGAAACCGTAAGGTTAGACTCAATAACGAGCATACCTCCAGGAGGACCTCCCTCCTTCTTCTTTAGGATGGCCAGGTAAGTAGGGCAGTTTCACTTCAATGGCTATCATTATTGCAATGGAAATATTTTTCTTTGTCAGTGGCCTTCTTCTTCAGCTCTATCTTTTTCTTCTTTCCTCCTTCCATCTTCTGCTTTTTTGCAGACTTCTTCTTCTTTCCAAAAGACTTTCTCTTGGAAGAAGTTCGTTCCATAGCAAGCACTGAGCCTTTAGAATTTTTCATGAAAAGCTCAGCAGTAACCAGCATATTCATAAGTTCGGCCAGAAAATTTTGAAGTTTATGCATATGGTAGTTTATGATGAACTACACATATGCATCAGTCAAAGATTGCAGAATTATATCATTCTACAGATCCAAGTCCAACCTCACTCCGAGCTTCTCAAGCTCTTCCAAATCTTTGATCATCATTAGACAATGATCTTGGACTGACTGCCCATCACGCATCTTAGCCTTGAACAATCATTTAGTGATTTGATACTTGACTGTGTGACTCTGTTCACCAAATATCTCTTGTAGGTGAGCCAATATTTGGAAAGCAGTCCTGATATCTTCATGTTGATGCTGAAGTTCATCAGACATCGAGCCCAATATATAGTATCTGGCCTTGTTATCTTCATCCATCCATTTTTTCAGAGATGCTCTCTACTCAGCGGATAGATGAGCTAGTAAGGTGGGAGGGTTCTGATCCAATACATGAGTTAACTTCTTGGAATCCAAAATGATTTTGAAGTTCTGAAGTCAATTCTTATAATTTGGTTTGGTCAGTCTATGGGTGTCCAGGATTCATGCTAATGGATTGGATGCAGACATTTTTCTGTAGAGAGTCAAAGTTTCTAATTAGATATTATAATTAAGACTTAACCAATTTATTTAAAAATTTTATTTTTAAATAAATTAGCTTCCACTATTTTCTTGAATCTCTACACTTTCTTTGTAGAGGTGCAAAAATCTTCATGATTACTGATTTCTAGTGGGTGGTGCAATCCTACCAACTTACTCATCACATCACCTAATAGTTATTGGTGATGGATTAGCCAATGAGTGAACAACTCTTGTTCAATGATTCTCTAATCACGGTGCACCCTAACTTGGTCTCTAATTCATGAATCTCACCATGTCTGAAATATTGATCCACTCCTTAGTTAAGTCAGACCCACCATTTGCATAGATTGGATTCCTAATTGGGTCTCTCATCATATCCAAAATATTGAGCCCAATCCATCCTCCAACCTGTAGCATCCAATGCTTAATAGACATGGTTGCATCTTTCTAGTGCAACTGAGCCACTGTAACCAGCTGAGAACAATCAACCCCAGAAGGGCCCGCACATCTACAATGGTGGAAGACCTTGACTTAATCTTTTCTTAGAGAGATTTGATTTAGGTCTCATTAAACTAGACTTGACATAGTCATAATCATTATGACTAACCTAGTGGCATGGATTAGCTCGGATTATTGACCATCTCAGATTAGAACTGAATCAACAAATATGGCCAGATAAGTAAGACCGATGGAAGGGATATGCCATTAACTCAATAAGAATGCATTCGAGTCGAGTAGCTCACAATTAAAAATCAGTCGATCGTATCTACCAAACTTACCTTAGACACCAAATTATTGAGCCAAAATCAATTGGGTTAGCCTACACTCCAGACTCTAACCACTAAGCCTAATTAGGTCTTAGCTTGATTGATCACTCACGTGACTCGATCTTGACCCAGACTTAAAAATCCTATTAGGCTGGTCAATTTTAGCAGTGTTGATCCCATCTAACCAACTCTTGATTCGGTTTGATCAACCGTTAGACCTAATTAAGCTATCCAAGTCCGAATCCAATATTATGAATATGTCTTAGATATGAAATTTTTAATTTTAGACCTAATTAATATTTTATAATCTTAATTCTTAATTAAGTTTAGGGTTCATAAACAAAACATGTAAATAAGATCCTAGGATTTTAGGATCTAGGATTTTGTAGAAAATAAGTTTTTAATTTTTGATGAAGGATGAACACGCAGCATCCCTATATGTCATAAGAATACCCCATCGAATGGGAGGAGAGGATCTTTAAATCTTACTTTGTTCTTATGACCGGACGGCCAAGGGAAATGCCTTAATCAGAAATATAACTAATCTACAAAACTAATTAGATCTAAGCATATATCTCATATAAAAATTGATCTAATTAAAACATATTTTTGCATACATCATATCATGCATATTTTTAGATCTAAATTATCTCATAATTATCTAAAAAATTAAATTTAAATTTGACCACATCAAATAAAATTTAATCTAGACCTTTTGTAGAACTATTTTACAACTAATCTAAACATGCAACTATCATATCTCATATGAACAAATTAAACTTAATTTATTTTCTATTTTTAGATCTAATTATAATATTTATAAAATTAAAAAAATATTAAATAAATAGATCTTAAAATTATAATTAATTAAATAAAAATTATGATTATACTAGACTATACATAGAATAATTATATTCCTAGTCTAGTTATGTATCTCATACATTTTATATCTAGATTAATTAATTTTAATTTTTTAATTTTTTAATTTTAGATCTAATCACATCTCATGTGATATCTAAAATTATTAATTTATTAAATTAAATCAGATATAAATAAATTTTATGCAACCTAGCTCTGATACCAGTTGAAGGAAAAATTAGATTTTTCTGGATCAGGTTTGTTCAAATCTGATTGGATCGAGAGGTATATTTTAAAAATTTTCTCTTAAATCTAAATTAGATATGATATTTTTTAGATCTAATTTTATGATCTAATAAATAAAAAAATTAAATTAAATTAAATCTAAATTAATATTATCTTGATACTGGATAATCTGATTATCCATTGATGATCCTACTGATTGCTTGAGGTTCTGGATCTAGCCATGCAAGTGCCTGGCCTCTATCGGTATCCACTCAAGCTAGATCTAGAAATCTTCTTCTTCTCTTTATTTTCTTCAAAAATTAGATCTAGATCTGATTTGGAGAATCTTCAAAACTCCTTCTGAAGATCAGCAGTCGTCTCTGCAGCAGTGCTACCTTCTTCCTTTCTCGTCAGCCTTTTCTTGCCTGGATCGCACCAAACTGAAACCCAACTTCCTTGGGCATGGAGAGGAGAGGGAGGGTCAGAAGATGGCATGGAGGAGGGAGAGGGGCAGCCTTCGAGCATGGGCTAAGAGGAACTCTCCTTAGGTTGGGCACAGATAGGGTTTATTTATAGACCCTACTGCGCCATGCAGTGCTGCATCATCCCGATCAATCACGTTGCTTCATGCAATCATATCTAAATCTGATTAGTGGGATGACATCACCTGATCCAATCAGATGAGAGCCCCATAGATTCATCCTTAGATGGCGCCTTAGATGGGTCAAAGTCTATAGATAAGGGTCACCTAGTTTGAATCAAGAAGCAACCTGGAGTCCCATCCATATGGGACTCCAGTGTTTATCCACATGGGGCGCACGCCATCCTAGGCATGCACCCTCCATCTGCCTAAATGGTAGGTGGACTTGGTCAATAAGTCTCTCCTATGGGTGCATGATACATCGATAGATGTCTAAAGGTTAAAGGTCAACATTTGACCAAAGTCAAAGGATAAGAATTAGCAAGTGACGGAAAATGATAGGTGTTGTCTTAAATTTATCTCATAAATTAAGATAACCCTTTTCTGACCTGAACAAGCTCCAGTCAGACCAGGTAAAGGTACTTGAGTAAGCACAAACATATTTGGCTCAGTTGAGATAACTTTTAATGATAGAAAAAGGAGAATGTTAGGCTCAATCGTGTGCTAGCACGACTTTCTTAAACCTAATTGAATCTAATTCAAATCAATTGAACTGGATTAGTCTAATTGATGATATCAAGATCCAAATCCTTATTTGTATGATCCAGTTAGATTCAATACTGTATGATAATGGGATATATCATGATCTCCATCATCGACATCATCGAAACTCCTTTCGATGGATTAGAGCTCTTCTGATTCAGACAACTGGAATGATCGATCATCTAAATCATTCTAATTGCTCTCAAAATCCATCAGTGACACCTAGCAGTATATGATGGCAATCCATCAAAACTGAAAAAGGACCTCTCGGTGTAGCTACTTATGTGATTAAGTTCTTCTATCTTGAGTCCCGATCAGATTAGGGTTAAGGTAAACTCATCAAACCCTAATTTCTATCATATGATTTAATCATTTGATTCAAATCCGACATGAAAACCTTAATAGAAACTCTTTGTATTATTTCACTCTTTGCCATGGCCATGGGCTTATGGACTTGATTCTCACGATCATCATAGGGCTACTCCTCATCCATCGAGGTAGATAGATTCCATCTTGGTGCAATCCAATTTCTATAATGAACATGCTATAGCCAACATACACCTCAAGATTTCGAATGGCTAGGAGATCGAGTTATGGTGTAGTCAAACTATAACACCCTTAAGGTGAGCTGTCGATGTACCTCAGGTCAAAGAACCAGACACACCACTACAGCTTCGAATCAGTCATCGACGAGACAGTAGACTTCCTTATGACTACTTGAGATGGTCACACTCAGTACCCTCATTCTCTAACAAATATCTATACTCTTGCTCCGATATCTCTACACCGTAGATTCAAGACTCATCTACTATGAAGAAGTGATTGTATACTAACCTTCCGAATCAATCACCATCCTCATGACGATCCTACGGTCAGGAGCCTTTTATGAGTTAATAAATGAAAATTCATGTATTAAATTTTCAACTCTTGAAAATATAAATTATCATTACCATTAACTTAAGGGATGTATCACAGACACTAAATATACATTTATGATAGAAAATAACCCATTTTATTATTTATAGTCAAAATTATAATCTTGCCCCTAGAAGTGTATTACAAGTGTCAGCCAATTCTGGCTTCTAAGGCACACATATCTAACATTAAGGTGGCTAATTCATGTATAGGTTGGGTCTAGATCCAGAGGATGAGAGAATGGAAGACATGGGTGTACATGGGCTCGATGAGTGCTTTCATGTATTGGGTTAGTTGGAGAGTTTTTTGGTTGGGCCTAATGGCTATGTATAAATACATAGGTTGTATTAGGGTTTCATTATGCTATGAATATAGTGGAATACAGATCTTTTCTTCCTCAACTCTCTTCTTCTCTTCTCTCTTGAGTTGTCGTCCTAGGATTCTTGAAGAAGCCCTAGAGAAGGGGGGCATCTCTCTCAAGCCCAAGGAGGGAGGCACCCCATCATAGATTCAAGTGGAGGATCGGTGGTTTGCTATCCATAGAGAACGTCATAGGTTCCTTCAGGTCCGTGCTAAAGATCAGGAGCTTCCGCAACATGGTATCGGGATGCTTGTAATATCAAGGATGATTGGCGTTCGAGCGATATCATGGGTCTATAATTTGGTATTAGAGCTAGGTGATGCCCGAAATATTATGGATGGTAATAGATGGTCTCCTCTGAACCTAGCATAATAGATATTTTTAGGACATCAATCGTTGATGTCCTGAAGGAGAAGATTTATCTTCTCCTAGGGTTTATTTCATATATCTTTTTATTTCTATTTTATAGAAGATCCAAGAGTTGGATTCCTCTCTTATTCCTTCTCATGTTCTTTATCTCTTAGAGTATCCAAGAGATCCAAATAACATATATTTGACTAACTATCAGGAGGGATTCATGAGAAGCTAGCACTTCGAGTGGATCTTCGTTCGACGAATCTTCGATCTATATTGTAGGTTCGTATGGATCACCTGTAGAGGTTGGATGCTTGTGCGGCTCCTAAGGCAACAACGGATTCAACCACGGAGTTCTTGACCCATGCAAAGGTAAGAAATCTAATTTTTTGGTGATCTAAAAGCAATCTAGGGTTAGATCTAGAATTATCCTAGATCTAGGTATTGATATGATCAATATCACTTATGATTAATTTAATTTTATATTTATATTTGCATCATACCATGTTATAGATCCTCGATGTTGGATTTTATAATTTGATTACATGCATGTTATAGACTAAATAGTTTAATCTATGTCTTTCGCTACTTTATATTTTAAAAAAGTTTTGAAATCTATGCATGAAATCCTGCATGTTTTCTATCATTGTTCTCAAATGTTAAAACTTGTTTAAAGTAGTATCATTCATATAATTTTATAATTTAATTTATCTAAATATTCTTGACATTCTTGGAGTTAAATTGAATTAAAAACTCTTCTTACTCCTAGATATAAATTTAAAAAAAAATTAATGCATAATATAAGATCTTTATAAAATTATTTTCAGCTTTGATACTATCTTTCATACTCTTCTAATATATATATTTTCAAAGTTTAATTGACTAATACTTCTTGAGAAAAGTAAAAAATAAATATTAAAATTGGTGTCAATTTTTTTCATGTTATACTTATTTTATTTAAAAATTTCTATTTTTTAAAATTAAATTAAAAATCTAAATTGATGGTATCAAATAGAAATTTGACATTTGACATACTATCCTTGGTATCAAATATGCTAAAATATTTTGAAAAGCGCTATCCCTCTATATTGACTTGAAAAATTTGAATTAAAATTTTTTAAAAAGGAGAAGAGTGATATCAATACAAATTTAATATCAAACATACTTATTTTTATATTAAATATTTTATAAAATTCAAATTTAATACCTCTTAAAATTAAATCAATTTTTTCTAAATTTGATATATATATTTTGAATTTCAATTGATTTTGATGATATATTTCAATGATTTGTTTGATGCATAAAGAAAAAAAGGTATTATGCTTGATTTCTTTATTCAAAACTTTAAAAAGCTCTATTCCTCTTAAAGCTTAAAATATATATATTTAAAAATTTAATTATAAAAATTATAATCATTTAATAAGGGAGAGAGCCTTTGATATTTGAATTCAAGAAAATTTTTGAAAGAAAAGTGATGTTTTAAGTATGTTTGAAATCCAAAGATAAATTTTCAAAAAAAAGATGATTTATTTAACTTTATTTTTTAAATTTGATACATCTTTCATTTAATACACTCCTATATCTTATTGATTTTGATTGTTTTCTTAATCCTTTTCATAAGCTTTTTAATAATTATCAAAAATGAAAAGAGAAATTTTGAGTATATGCTAAATAAATTGATGCTTAAAATACTCAATAATTTGATGCTTGAAATCTTAATACTCATTAATTTGAATTGAGACATTATAGTATAATGAGTATATGAAAAATATGTAATAGACTAAAGATAAATTAAGAATATTCATGAAGGGTGCATTCATATATTTAAATTAATTACTTCATGATATGTTGGCCAATTTTGATTGTACGTGGTGCTTATTTATATGACTAACTATTTGTACTTCTGATATATAATGTAAACTTTATGTCATATTTTTATGTATTTTTGCTAGAACTATTTACTTGATGTGTGACTTTTATGTATTTTAAATATTGGCATCTTATTTTATCATGAATATGAAATGTATTTTTCATATATAATATTAATTATATTATGAATCAACTTTTAAGGAGTAGGTTCTTCCTTTTTATTAGAAAGAGGGAGTAAATTTTATTCAAAACAAGAAAAAAATAGTTTTTTCTTAATTGATGATGTCAAAAAGGGGAGTAGAAAAATAGAAATGGGCAATAAGTAAAATTATGAAAAATTATCAAAGGCAATTGGGCAATAAACAAATGTGTCAAGAGAAATTATCAAAAAAAAAATCAAAGAAAATAATCTTATAAGCAATCTTCAAACTTCAAACTACTCATGATGCACTTTATTCAAATGATTGGCTTTAATATTCAAGTGATATATTTTTGTAAATTTTAAATTTTTAATTAATGCTTCATATATATTATATTTTTACTTAAGCTCAAGTATTTTGTCATCATCAAAAAGGAAGAGATTGTTGCTTCAAGAATTGATTTTGATGATTACAAAATATTTGAAGGAATACTAATAATTTTGGCTTAGAAAAGGATCAATTGTATTTTAGGTTCAATAAGAAATTTCAAGTTTACTAAAGAAAGATGATGAGGGATAAAAATATAAATTTTATAAAATTAAAAAAAATATATATTTTAGAAGTCTCAATAATAAGCCTAGAAGATTTCTGATCTATTGGAGGCTGTTTTATAAATTTTGGATGCATAATTTAAAAGAAAATCAAGAAGGACGATGATGAGGGATAAAATCATAAATTTTATAAAGTTGGAGAAAATCTATTTTGAAAGAATAAGCCTAAAAGATTTCTGATCCATTGGAGATAGTTTCATAAATTTTGGATGCATATTTTGAAAGAAAATCAATTTTGAAGAAAAGGATCAACCCCTAGATCTTTCCTTGCTGAAACGAGCTGTTTGGCATGCTGTTCTTATGCCAAGGGTCAATCTTAGGGTCGATCTCTGCTATTCTGAAGATCAAAAATATAAAAAATAAGTTTTTCAAGTTTTTGACTTAGAGGTCGACCTCGAGGTCGACCCCTATGATAGAGGTCGACCCTACAATGGAAAAACTCCGCAATGACTATTTTTTGGTCCATTTTGGCCGCATTTAATATACTTTTAAAGTTTTTCAATGGTTCTAAACTTATCCAAATTTTTCTCTAATACTTATTAAAGATATAAAAATCCAAAAAGAAAAGAAGAAAATAAGAGATTCAAGCATTCATTTCAGTCCTAAACAAAAAGCTCTCTCCAAGCAAAAAAGCTTTCATTTTAAGCTCACCAACACCTCAAATGCTCATTCGAGTCTTCAACAACTTTGAGAAAAATTAGAAAAGCTTCTTTCTTTATTGTGTAAAGAGTTTTTAATATTTTATTTGCTCATTAAAGGGGCTAACTTTGTATTTTATTGTTGTTAACACTCATACTCTATTTTATTATTTTGATTTAGGTTTTGGAGGTTCTAAAACTTGGAAAGGTTGATCCGAACCTTGAATCAAATTATATTAAATTAGCTTGTATCTAAAAAATAAGTGTTCTAGCTTAGGATAGCTTGGATCAGAGGTACCGATGTTATATTCTTGTTGAATACGTTTAGTGAATTTAAATTTTCAAGTAGGAGCTTGAAAAATGGATATAGGTGCAAGGATTGGCACTGAACCAAGATAAATCTTGATTGTTTGTGGTATGCTTCCAGATGTTGACTTTCGATCATCAACATCAGACATAATATATCTTTATATGTAGTAAGTTATTTTTTTATTTAATATACTTGCATCTTATTTCTACACTTTGCTTAAATCACTCACTACATATAACTTACATATCATCACATTGACTTTGTTATTCTAATTTAGCTTTAAAATTTTAAAAATCCAATTCACCTCCTCCCCTCTTGGGTTGCATAGCTGGGCAATAATAGATTTTTAGAATTCCAAGGTCGGGGTAGTATAGCTCCTCCAAGCTTCTTTATACGGTAAGTCCCTGATCGGATCACTCCCTTGACTTCGTAAGAGCCTTCCTAATTTAGAGCAAGTTTTTCTTGACTTTGGGGTTGTGAAATCTCTACTTAGCATAGCACCAGGTCTCCGACCTTGAATATTTAACTTCTAACCTTAGAATTATAGTACCGAATTACTTTTTGCCTGCAGGCTATCATTCGAACTTAATCTTTTTCCCGCCTACTGCTCTCCTGTGGCCTTATCATCATGAAGCTTGAAAGCTTCCTCAGCTTGGGCATAGCCCTCAGTCTGAGCTAGCATATTGGTGAAGTTTTGAAGATATTTCTTCTCTAACAAGAAGAGAAGATCATTCTTTAGAAGGTCGTCCTTTAGTATGGCCATAGCAATATATTGGTCCAAATTGTTAGAATTTGACATCTCAAATTTGATCCACAGCAGAGGAGAATCAGTATCAGCAAGCAGTCAAGCTAGCATGGATATGAGATTGAGCCAGCTCGGGCTAAGATCGAGTCGGCTCAAACTATAGTCGAGCTTGCTCTCTCAGACAGACAGATAGCAAAAGTTCGGGCGAGATGCAGCCGAGCCAGCTCAACACCTAACTAAGCCAGCTCGATGGAGATGAATAGAATAGGATGGGGTTTTTTATTTAGACTTAGATTGTAATTAATCCAAAGGGTCTATGGGAGTTGCACATGGACCACAGGATCCAGCGGCCATGGAGGATTGCGATTATGATCTGAAGGTTGAAAAATATTCCAAGACTCCATCAAGATCATGTTCGACTCATATTAGGAGAAAGAGCCCTGTCAGGACTCCTGTGAATTGCTAAGAAGAGGATTCTTATCCTATTTAAAGGATTGAGATGCTATAGAGCAGCAGGATGGCGCATGTGATGTGAGAGATACGTAGAGAGGCTCATGCAGCCATCAAAAGAAGCTTGACAGAGCATCGAGTACGTGCAACCCACAAAAAAAAGAAGTAATAGGTGCATAGCATCCGGCAAGGAGACTGTGAAGGTAGAGCATCTTGTAGCTTCTGAGGGTCTCCTTGGGATTCTAAGAGAGCTTTTATGAGGATAGCTTCTAGTTGAGAGAGATTTATGTATGATGAGTTGAGAGTGGATGTTCTCCTCTTGTATCTATTTTTCTCTTTCATAGTGAAGCTTTGCATGCCCCATGGAGGCAAGCCTTTGGGCTGATCTACGTACTTAATTATTTTCTTATTTTATTTTCTTCTTTCTTTCTATTGTAATTCACTGGTACTAGAATCTTAACAAATAGTATCAGAATAGCCGATATCTCAATAGATTGGTATTAGAGCCAGATTATACTAGAGTGCAGATTATAGCAGTGGATAGAGATTGAAGAGTATGGAGAAGACAAGCACAATCAAGATGAAGATCAATAGGTTCGATGGAAAAGATAATTTCTTCTTATGGCAAGCAAGGATAAAGAATGTCCTCATCCAACATGGATTGATCGATGCTCTCTTGTACGATGAGATACTAGCTACCATGGAGGTCAAGGATTGGAAGTAGATTCAGATGCAGATGGTGAGCACGATCTACTTATACTTAGCGGATGATGTGGTGATCCATGTACTTAGCGAGACTTTTTCTATGGTGCTATGGTCGAAGCTTGAGAAGTTGTACATGGTGAAATCGCTCATCAACATGCTATTTTTTTGGAGGCAGTTCTACCAGCTATGGATAGATGAAGGCTAGAGCATGTGAAAACATCTATCCTACTTCCAAAAAATCCTCACTGACCTTCTTAGTATTGGCGAAAAAGTTAAGGAGAAGATCAACACGTTGGTCTTTCTAGAATCACTTTCTTCTTCGTATGAGTCCTTGGTGACTGCTCTTCTAGTCAAAAAGAGCTCCATCAAGATGGACGCGGCTACTGTAGCGATACTCCAGAATGAGGTTCTCAAGAGGAAGAACCCAGCTTCGAGCTTAGATGATGGTAGCTCAACATTGACGATTTCTAGAGAAGCAAGAGGCAGTAAAAGGAGCGGTAGAGTATCGCGAAGAGGATGATCCCGATCCAAGATGAGGGATCAAAGCAAGATTAGATGCTACAAGTGCGATGAGTTGGGGCATCGAGTCAAGGATTGTCCATAACTCCAGGATCGAATGAGGGCTACAGCAGCGATGGCCAGTAGCGAGTCAGAGAATGATATCCTAAAGATATCTGATGAGGTATTTACTTCTTCTTAGCAGTGGATTTTAGATTCTTCATGCACATATCATGTTTGTTGCAGAGATGAGCAGTTTGACTTCCTAGAGAGCAGTGAGGATACTATTCATCTATCGGATGGATCGAGCTATGCGATCAGAGGCATTAGAATGGTTAGCAAGAGGACACAAGATGGTGCAGTAAGGAGATTGGGAGAGGTTCGATACATATCTAATTTCAGATGGAATCTTTTCTCACTGAGCAAACTGGATTCAAACGGCTACAGGTGGGTAGCTGGTGATGAAATCTTGAAGGTCATATATGGTAATAGAATTATATTGGAGAAAAAAAAGAGGATGAGAGAATACTACTATCTGGCAAGGAGCTCAATGCAAGGTGGAGCTTCATAAGCTAGAGGAAGCCTAGTACAAGGTGGAGCTCTAGGTGGAGATGGATCGGACATGAGATGGAAGACTCGAAAGGATGAGAGACGACATCGTAGAGTAAAGTTTCTATTACCGTAGGAGACTTCTCCAAGTAGATCTTAGGTCAGAGTGGACATAATCCATGATGAAGGTGGGATTGAGCGGCCTGGCTCGACTCCCATGTTTGCCCATCCATGATCAGCAAACATGCCCTAGGGCATGGAAGTGAGATGGATCACAAGCTCTCAAAGTCAAGTGAATGCCGATTGTTGAGTCGAGGTGGAGATTGTTAGAATTTGACATCTCGAATTCGATCTACAGTAGAGAAGAATCAGTATCAACAAGCAGTCGAGCCAGCTTGGATACGAGGTCGAGCCGGCTTGAACCACAGCTGAGTCGACTCTCTCAAACAGATAGATAGCAAGAGTTTGAATGAGATGTAGCCAAGCCAGCTTGACTTCTGACCGAGCCAGTTTGACGGAGATGAACAGAACAGGACAAAATTTTTTATTTGAACTCAGATTATAATTAATCCAAAAGATCTACCGGAGTTACACATGGACCATAGGATCCAACAGCTATGGAGGGTTATGGTCATGATCTAAAGATTGGAAAACATTCCAAGACTCTATCAAGGTCATGTTCGACTTATATTAGGAGAAAGAGCCCTATTAGGACTCTTGTGAACTGCTGAGAAGAGGATTCTTATCCTATTTAAAGGGCTAAGATGTTGTGGAGCATCAGAATGATGCATATGGCATGAGAGGCACGTAAAGAGGCTCAGGCAGCTATCGAAAAGAGCTTGGCAAAACATCAAGTACGTGCAACCCGTGAGAGAGAGAAGCAGTAGGTGCATAGCATCTAGCAAGAAGACTGTAAAGGCAGAGCATCTTGTAGCTTTTGAGAGTCTCCTTGGGATTCTGAGAGAGCTTTTATGAGGGTAAATTCTAGTTGAGCGAGATTTGTGTATGGTGAGTTGAGAGTGGATGCTCTCCTCTTGTATCTATTTTTTTTTCATAGTAAAGCTTTGCATGTTTCGTAGAGATGAGCCTTTGGGCTGATCCACGTACTTAATTATTTTTTTATTTTATTTTCTTCTTTCTTTCTATCGTAATTGATAAGCATCATAAATTCACCAATAAAAGTATTAATTTATTAATTAATTTATATTAATTTTTAAAAATTATTAATCAATTTATATATAATTTTTGAAAAATTCATATTTTTATTAATTAAAAAATTAATTAAAAAATAATAAAAAATAATAATTAAAAAATAAAATTTTATTATCAATAGAAAGAGCTCATTTTTCTGATCACAACGAAATAAATTTTAAATAAAATGAAGCTAAAATGGAAAAGATATGAATTTTTAAAAAATAAAATAAATAAAAATTAAATAAAAAAGAAAACGGCTCAGCCGGCTCCGCAAGCCGAGCCACCAAGCCAAGCTGAGCTACCAAGCCAAGCCAAGCCATCAAAGCCGACTCGGTCATTGAAGCCATCAGCCGGTCCACGATCCAGGCGTGGACCGCCAGCTTAGCAAATTCCGGCGAATCAGAGCTTGCCACATGGTGGACCTAGACCCCTAAAGGGTCTACAGAAATTTATCGTGGCTCACAAGGGTAATTTAGTCTTTTTCGCTTGGCAATAGAAATGCTGATTGGCTGCGGTGTGCGGTGCGGCCGGTCTACGCGGTCCATGGGAACAGTGATTGCGCGATCGGACGGATGTGGTTGTTTGCGGTCAGGATCGGACGGCTGTGGTTGCTTCTGAATTTTATTCAGCTACAGACATCACGCGGATCACCATCGGACGACAGCGCTCGATCCAGGCAATGATCCGATGGTCCAGAAAGCTTTTGATAGCGATCAAAATCTCAGGCGCGTGATTTGCGGCCAGATTTCCTTCATGAAGCATAATCCAACGACCAGAATTTAATCCGACCCAATCTGAGTTGATCTGCATCCGATTTTGATGATTTTTGGATCGTTGGATTTTTATTGAACGGCTGGATTTTATCAGATTTATCAAAGACATATCAGAGCTATTTTGATTCAAATTTTACTCAAATTCTTTTATATTTTGATGATTACAAAGGCCATTAGTCCCACATTGCCTAGAAGCAAACTTTTCAGCCCTCTTAGCTCTATAAAAAGGACCCCAGGCCTCCAAAAATCAACATCAAGATGAATCTTTGGTACAGGGCGAAGCCAGGCTATGGGTTAAAGGCTGCTTCGAAGCAACGGGTGCCGAGAAGAAGAGCCGAGCTTCTACACCATCTTTCTGCCAATGCCGATCCAAGATCAGAGATCAGACTATTTTATTTTTTTTTCTTTTTAAATTTTATGTATTTAAATTCTAAAATTTTAATTAATAAAAATTTTATTTTTATATTTTAATTTCTTACTTTTTATTTTTATTATAATTTAATTTCTATACTTTAATTATTATTTTTTATTTTATTGCAAGTAGATGCTAAGATCTAACTAATAGATCTTAGTACCAAATTTAAATTTCTACATCTTTTAATTTTTACTTTTAATTTTCCGACTTCACTTCTAATTCCAAAAACTCAAATTCTTTTCTTCTTGTCTTTTCAAAAATCAAAGATTTCAAATCTAAAATACTACCTTCCCTGTGGATTCGACCCGACTCACTGCTATCTATACATTTTTAATTATTTTAAGAAGTCGGATTAAACTGATAAACACGATGTCTTAACGACAACATCGTGTTCCTATCAAGTTTTTGGCGCCATTACCGGGGAAGGTTTTTAATTTTTTATTTTAATTTCTTTGATTTATTAAAAATAATTTCGACAAACGCACCAAGTTTTTGGCGCCGTTGCCGGGGAAGGCATGGATATTAAATTTTTGATCTCTTTGATTTTTCTATAAATAAATTATAAATAAAATTTCTCCTTGCTTATAAATATTGCTTTCTAATTTTATTTTTATTATTTTACAGAAAAAAAGATTAAAGAATAAAAAGAATCAGAAGTTTTGCTTGGTGAGATCAATTCTAACCCTAGTACTCTTTTCTTTTTATTTATTTATTTATTTATTTTATTTTTAAATTAATTTAAAAAAAATATTCACTTAAACCTAATTAAAAGTCTCATGATAAGATTAGAAACCCTAACTGCTTAGAGCATGCATCATATTAGTTTTATTTTTATCTTTATTTTTATTTTTATTTTTTTTGGTGATTGCTGGAAGCAAGGTAAGCCTTTCAGAATTCAATTAGTTGCATGCATCTAGTTTAAATTGCATAAAACCCTATGATTGAATTTTTTTTCGTGCATATTCATATTAAACCAAATTAAGGGCACAACCCAATTAAAAAAGATAAGATGGGGATTTGATCACCCTTCCTTAGCCCACAAACAACCAACCAACATCCTGCATTGACCTAAGCCTTTAATTTTAAAATCAATTAGACATCAACCCTAGGAACTCGAGCTCAATAGGACAAGGAATCCTAAGAGTTGAACTGGGTTAAGATAAGTCAACTTGATTGGTGACTAGGAAAGTGGTTCAGGGATGACTGGGCCCGAAGGAAGGTGGTTTCTAATTGGTTCCGTTCGCTTACCTGGCCAAGCACAATTGGTGTCTAAGGCAAGCAACGGGGGGACTCCCACCAACCTTACACTTACCTGGCTAGTTGATTGGCTAATCCTACACTTGGAGGGCTTGAA
>QRFJ01003052.1:0-128671 GCA_006176705.1 Cocos nucifera
CCAACGGCTTTGTAAGTGGGTCTGCCACATTATCTGTGGAGTTGACTCTCTTGACCTCAACGTAACCTTTCTCAAGGTAATCGCGGATGAGATGATATCGCCGCTCAATGTGCTTGGACTTCTGGTGAGACCTCGGCTCCTTAGCAAGGGCTATGGCGCCATTGTTGTCGCAGTAAAGAGGAATGGCATCTGATGGCATTACTCCAATTTCTGCAGCAAACTTCTTGTACCAGAATGCTTCCTTTGCAGCCTCTGATGCAGCTATATATTCTGCTTCCATGGTGGAATCTGCTATCACAGTTTGCTTGGAACTCTTCCAGCTGACAGCTCCACCATTGCACACAAACAGACTTCCAGATGTCGACTTTCGATCATCTATATCGGACATGAAGTCCGAGTCTGTGTATCCCTGGACCAGGAGTTCTCCATTACCAAAGACCAACATCATATCCTTAGTTCTTCTCAAGTACTTAAGGATACATTTCACAGAAGTCCAGTGTTCTTCACCTGGATTTGACTGATATCTGCTTGTGACACTCACAGCATGGGCTATATCAGGTCGTGTACATAGCATGGCATACATGAGGCTCCCTATTGCAGAAGCATAAGGGATCTTGCTCATGCGTTCTATTTCCTCAGGTGTGCTGGGGCACATCTTCTTGGAAAGATGAATACCATGTCTGAAGGGTATTAATCCCCTCTTAGAGTTTTCCATACTAAACCTCTTTAGTACTTCCTCTATGTACATCTTCTGTGAAAGTCCTAGCATCCTATTCGGTCTATCCCTATAGACCTTAATTCCTAGAATAAAGGATGCTTCACCTAGGTCTTTCATGGAGAATTCCTTGGACAACCACATCTTGACTGATGTCAACATGGGAATATCATTCCCAATAAGGAGGATGTCATCCACGTACAATACGAGGAAGACAACAGCGCTCCCACTGACCCTTTTGAAAACACACGGTTCCTCTTCATTTTTTGATGAAACCAAACTTTTTGATCACATCATTGAAATGAGTGTTCCAGCTCCGAGATGCTTGCTTAAGTCCATATATGGACCTTTGCAGCTTGCAAACCTTGTGATCAGTATCATTGGATGTGAAACCTAGCGGTTGTTTCCATATAGATATCTTCCTCAAGATATCCATTCAAGAATGTCCGTTTTCACGTCCATTTGCCATATTTCATAATCGAAATAGGCTACAATGGCAAGCAATGTGCGGATGGATTTTAGCATAGCCACTGGGGAAAAGGTATCCTGATAGTCAATGCCTTTGCACGTTGACTATAACCTTTTGCCACTAGTCTAGCCTTGAATGTCTCCACATTCCCATCTGCACCAATCTTTCTCTTGAAGATCCATTTACACCCAATAGGTACTATACCTTCTGGTGGATCTACCAAGGTCCAGACTTGGTTTGAGTGCATCGAGTCAATTTCTGACTGCATTGCCTCTTACCATTTCTCGGAGTCGATATCTGATATCGCCTCGTTGTAGGTTTTGGGATCATCACCATGAGCACCATTACCTATGAGGAACATTTTCTCTACTTCCTCTGAAATAATACCTAAGTATCTTTCAGGGGGATGGGAAACTCTTTCCGATCTACGAGGTGGAGGAGGTAGTGTTCTTATTGGCTCAACCTGATTTGGTTCCAATTGGTCCTTAGCTCGTTGTACTTGTGAGACTTTCTCATCAAGCTTAATCTGCTTTCCAATGCCACTATCTTGAATAAACTATTTTTCAAGAAAGATGGCATGTCGACTCACAATCACATTGTGGTCTTCTGGAATGTAGAAATAGTATCCTAATGACTCTTTAGGATATCCTATGAATCGAGCTCTGAAAGGACCTAAACTCTAACTTGTCCACTTGTTGTCTTTTGACATGAGCCGGACAATCCCCAAATTCTGAGATGACTCAGACTTGGTTTCTTACCGTGCCATATCTCATACGGTGTGGTAGGAACGGTTTTAGAGGGAACCCTATTCAGTAGATAAATTGAAGTTAACAATGAATGTCCCCAAAGAAAATCAGGGAGGTCTGTGAAGCTCATCATGGATCGAACCATATCCAATAGAGTCCGATTTCTCCGTTCTGAAACCCCGTTGAGTTGAGGTGTTCCTGGTGGAGTCCATTGAGAGACTATGCCATTTTCCTTAAGATAGTCTAGGAATTCCCGGCTAAGGTATTCACCTCCTCGATCTGATCGAAGAACCTTAATGGGTTTTCCAGTTTGTTTTTCTACTTCATGTCTGAATTCTTTGAACTTTTCAAAAGCTTCAGACTTGTGTCTCATAAGATACACATACCCATACCTAGACAGATCATCGGTAAAGGTAATGAAGTAGACAAAATTGCCTCTAGCCGGCACATCAAATGGGCCGCACACATCAGTATGTACTAGGGCAAGGAGATCTGTGGCCCTCTCCCCATGTCCAACAAAAGGGAGTTTAGTCATTTTGCCTTGAAGACAAGATTCACAAGTTGGATATGACTCGGAAGTCAATGGACTCAATAGCCCATTTTTCTCCAATTTGTTGATCCTATCTTCTGCTATATGACCTAATCTCAGGTGCCATAGATATCTGTCGTTTGGACTATCCCTAGGTCGTTTGGCATTCACGTTTTGCTCGATAGTTAGAATAGGTACATCAATATGTAGCTGATAAAGACCATTAATAAGGAAACCATTTGCAATTTTATTTCTTTCATAAAGAATGTTACAATGGTCCTTAAAGAAGGTGATCACATAACCTTCTTGTGCTAAGCATGAAACAGAAATCAAATTCCTGCTAGCTGCAGGCACATAATAACAGTCTTTCAAAACTAAGTCTAAACCAGATGGTAATCGAAGAGGGTATGTTCCCACGGCTACTGCAGCAACTCTTGCTCCATTACCGACGCGTAGGATCATGTCTCCATCCCTCAGCCTCCTGCTATCCTCAAGACCCTGCATAGAAGTGCATAGATGAGCACTAGAACCAGAGTCAAGCACCCAACTGGATGCAGAAGAAACCGTAAGGTTAGACTCAATAACGAGCATACCTCCAGAAGGACCTTCCTTCTTGTTCTTCAGGGTGGCCAGGTAAGTAGGGCAGTTCCGCTTCCAATGGCCGTCGCTGTTGCAATGGAAACACTTTCCTTTTGCCAGCGACCTTTCATTCTTCGGTTCTGCCTTCTTCTTCTTTGATCCTTCTACCTTTTGCTTTTTCACAGACTTCTTTTTCTTTCCATAAGACTTTCTTTTGGAAGAAGTCCGTTCCATAGCAAGAACTGAGCCTTTAGAACCTTTCATAGAAAGCTCAGCGGTGAACCAGCATATTCATCAACTCGGCCAAGGAATTTTGAAGTTTATGCATGTGGTAATTCATGATGAATTGCCCATATGCATCAGTCAAGGATTGCAGAATAATATCATTCTGCAGATCCAAGTCCAACTTCACACCGAGCTTCTCAAGCTCTTCCATGTCCTTGATCATTGTCAGACAGTGATCTTGGACTGACTGCCCATCACGCATCTTAGCCTTAAAAAGTCGTTTCGTGACTTGATATTTGGCTGCGCGACTCTGTTCACCAAACATCTCCTGCAGGTGAGCCAACATTTGGCGAGCAGTCCCGATATCTTCATGTTGGCGCTGGAGCTCATCAGACATCGAGCCCAACATGTAGTATCTGGCCTTATTATCTTCGTCTAATCCATTTTTCCAGAGACGCTCTCTGTTCAGTGGATGGACGAGGCTGGTAAGGTGGGAGGGTCCTGGTCCAATAACATGTGTTAACTTCTGAAATCCAAAATAATTTTGTAGTTTCCTGAGCCAATCTTTATAATTGGGTCCGGTCAGTCTATGTGTGTCCAGGATACGTGCCAATGGGTTGGACGCAGACATTTTCCTGTAGAGAGTCAAAGATTCTAGTTAGATACTGTAATTATGACTTGACCAATTTATTTAGGGATTTTATTTTTAAACAAATTAGCTCCCACTATTTTCTCGGATCCCTACACTCCCTCTGTAGAGATGCAAAAATCTTCCATGATTAATGATTTCTAGTGGGTGGTGCGGTCTCACCAACTGACTCATCACCTCACCTAACAGTTATTGGTGATGGGTTAGCCAATGAGTGAACAACTCTTGTTCAATGATTCTCTAATCATGGTGCACCCAAACTTGGTCTCTAATTCATGAATCTCACCGTATCCGAAATATTGATCCACTCCTTAGTTAAGTCAGACCCACCATTTGCACAGACTGGATTCCTAATTGAGTCTCTCACCGTATCCAAAATATTGAGCCCAACTCATCCTCCAGCCCATAGCATCCAATGCCTAATAGACATGGTTGCATCTTTTGGGTGCAACTGAGCCACTGTATCCAGCCGAGAACAATCAACCTCGGGAAGGGCCCGCACATCTACAATGGTGGAAGACCTCAGACTTAATCTTTTCTTAGGAAGAATTGATTCAGGTCTCATTAAACTAGACTTTGTCATAGTCATAACAATTATGACTAACCTAGTGGCATGGGTTAGCTCGGATTATTGACCACCTCAGATCAGAACTGTGTCAACAGATATGGCCAGGTAAGTGAGACCGGTGGAAGGGAATATGCCATTAACTCGTACAAGAACGCATTCAGGTCGAGTAGCTTCCAATTAAAAATCAGTCGGTCGTATGTGCCAAACTTACCTTAGACACCAAATTGTTGAGTCAGAACCAATTGGGTTAGCCTACAATCCAGACTCTAACCTCTGAGCCTAATTAGGTCTTGCTTGATCGTGACTCGATCTTGACCCAGACTTAATCCTATTAGGCTGGTCAATTTAAGCATTGTTGATCCCATCTAACCAACTCTTGATTCGGTTTGATCAACCGCTTAGACCTAATTGAGCTACCCAAGCCCGAACCCAGTATTATGAATATGTCTTAGATCTAAAATTCTCAATTTTAGACCTAATTAATATTCCATAATCTTAATTCTTAATTAAGTAGGGTTCATAAATAAAATATGCACAATAAATCCTAGGGTTTCAGGATCTAGGGTTTTGCAGAAAGTAAGTTTTGGATTTCTGATTAAGGACGAACGCGCAGCACCCCTACACATCATAAGAACACCCCATCGAATGGGAAGAGAGGGCCTTTAAACCCTTCTTCATTCTTATGACCGGACGGCCAAGAGGAACGCCTTAATCAGGAACATGTAATACTACAAAATAGTTTTAGATCTATATCATATATCTCATATACAAATTAGATCTAATCATGGCATATTTTGCATACATCTCATGTATCGAATCATGCATATTTTTAGATCTAAATTATCTCATAATAATCTAAAAAATTAGATTTAAATTTGATCTTAATCAAAATAAATTCTAATCTAGATAATTATGTAGAACTATTCTACAACTAGTCTAGACATGCATCAATCATATCTCATATGATGTTTAAAATTAAATAATTTTTATTTGCTATTTTTTAGATGTTATTATAATAATTATAATATCAAAAAATAGTAAATAAATAGATCTAAAATATGATTTAATCAAATTAAATTAAAAACATGCAAGACTATTCTATAGAACTATTCTATTTTAGAACTAGTCATGCATATTTTCTAATCTTAGATCCAAATCATTTAATTTTAATTTTTTCTGATTTCAGATCTGATCACATCTCATGTGACATCTGAAATCACTTATTTTTTGATTAAAATAAATTTAAAATTAGATCTAAACTACTTTTAGAACCTTGGCTCTGATACCAGTTGAAGGAAAATCCTGATTTTTCGGATCCAGGTTCGTTCAGATCTGATCAGATCAAGAGATATATTTCAAAAAAAATTTTCTCTTAGATCTAGTATTAGATCTGGGATATTTCAGATCTAATTCTTATTATTTAATAATAAATTAAAATAAAATTTAGATAAATTAAATCAAATTTAATTTACCTTAACGTAGGGTAATCCTATTATCCCTGTTGATGATCCTGTAAGCAGCGGAAGGTTCTGGATCTAAGCCACGCAAGTGCCTGGCCTCTACCGGTATCCACTCAAGGCTAGGATCTGGAGATCCTCTTCTTCTCTATCATGTCTTCCAAAAATCAGATCTGGATCTGATCTGGAGGATCTTCAAAACTCCTTTTGAAGATCAGCAGTCGTCCTTTATAGCAGCGCAGCCTTCTTGCTTTTGAACGCCTTTTTCTTGATCTGGAATCGCACCAACTTGGAATCCCAAAACTACTTTTGGGTGTGGAGAGCAAGAGGGAGAAGATGAGTATTGGCATGGAGGAAGGAGGAGAGAGGCAGCCTTGGGGCATGGGGAAGATTGCTTCTTGATTACTTTCTTGAGTTGGGCGCTGGGTCTCTAATTTATAGACTAAGCGTGATCCAACTCATCTTCCTCCCAACCAATCACAACTCCTTTGTGAAATCAGATCTAAATCTGATTGGTGGGAATTAGAGTCCCCTGGATTCCTCCTTAGGAGAGTGCCTAAGGACCAGTCAAACTGGATTCTTAGAAGAACTCTCATTGGAATCCAAAAAGGGAGATGGAGTCCCTTGTCCAACAAGGACTCCTGGGCGCCTCCAGCTTGGGCTCACGCCAAGGGTTGGCGTGCGCCCTCCTCCTTGCCAGGTTCTAGGCAGGGGGACAAGCCCCCACCAGCTCTCCAATAGGTGCATGACATGTGGTCAGAAAGTCAAAGTATAAATGGTCAACGTATCTGACCAGTCAAAGGTCAGATTTTTGACCAAAGTCAAAGGAACGAAGAAATGGCAGGTGACCAAAAATGGCAGGTAATGTCTTACAAAATAAGACAACCTTTTCTGACTTGGACAAGCCTCCAGTCAGACCATAGTAAAGGCCTCTGATTGAGCACAAACTCCTTTGGCTCAGTCAGGACAACTTATTTATGATAGTAAAAGAAGAACGTTAGGTTCAATCGAGTGCTAGCACGATTTCCTTGAACCTAATTGAATCTCATTCAGATCAATTGAACTGGATTAGTTCAATTGATGATCACCAGATTCAAACCCTTGTTTGTGTGACCCAGTTAGGTTCAGTTCTGTATGGTAATGGGATATGTCATGATCTCTATCATCGACATCATCGAAACTCCTTTCGATGGATCAGAACTCTTCTGATTCGAACAGCTAGAATGATCGATCATCTAAATCATTCTAATTGCTCCCAAAATCCACCAGTGACACCTAGCAGTATATGGTGGCAACCCATCAGAGCTGAATGCGAACCTCTTGGTGCAGCTACCTGTGTGATTAAGTTCTTCTATCTTGAGCCCCGATCAGATTAGGGTTAAGGTGAACTCGTCAAACCCTAGTCTCTGTCATATGATGTAATCATTCGATTCGAGTCCAATGTGAAAATCTAAATAGAAACTCTTTCTATTATTTCACTCTGCCATGGCCATGGGCTTCAGGACTTGATTCTCATGATCATCATAGGGCTACTCCTCTACCACCGAGGTAGATAGATTCCCATCTTGATGCAATCCAGTTCCTACAATGAACATGCTATAGCCAACATACACCTCAGGGTTCCATATGGCTAGGAGACCGAGTAATGGTGTAGTCAAACTATAACACCCTCAAGGTGAACTGCCGATGCATCTCAGGTCAAAGAACCAGACACACTACTGCAGCATCGAGTCAGTCATTGACGAGAAGGTAGACTCCCTAATGACTACTCGAGGTGGTCACGCTCAGTGCCCTTGTTCTCTAACGAGTATCTGTACTCTCGCTCCGATGTCTCCACACCATAGACTCAAGACTCATCTACTAAAGAGAAGTGATTGTACACCAATCTTCTGGATCAATCACCATCCTCATGATGATCCTATGGTCGGAAGCATTTTATGAGTTAATAATGATTATTCATGTCTTAAATTTTCAACTCTTGAAAATATGAATTATCATTATCTTTAACTCAAAGGATGTATCATAGATACTAACTATACATATGTGATAGAAAATAATCCATTTTATTGATTATAGTCAAAATTACAATTTTGCCCCTAGAAGTGTATTACAAGTGTCAGCCAATTCTGGCTTCGAAGGCACATATATCTAACACCCAAATCCTTCATCTCAAACTCAGATGATAATATCCTTTTCAACCATTTCATAGCATCCATGCTTCTACTAGCTATGAGCATATCATCTACATACGATAATAGGTACAAGGCATCCTCCTCATCTACATCCTTGATGTAGACATAACAATCATGTTCACATCTGCTGAAACCCAGGCTCAAGACAAAGCTATCAAACCTTCGATACCACTAACGAGGGGATTATTTCAAGCCATACAAAGATTTTCTGAGTAAACACACTTTTTCTTCTTGTCCCATCTCCATGAAACCATCTGGCTGCTTCATGTAGATTTTTTTCTCCAAAGTCCAATTAAGGAAGGACATCTTCACATCCATTTGTTCCAATTGCATGTTATGTTGTGCCACCAGTGATAGCAAAACTCGAATAGATGTATGACACACCATAGGAGAGAAAATTTTTGTGTAGTCAATCCCTTCCTTTTGTGAGTATCCCTTTGCTACCAGCCTTGCTTTGAATCTGACTCCACCTTGTTCTGAAGGTGCTTCTTTCTTTGTGAACACCCACTTTGAGCCAATAGATCGAGCACCCTTTGGAAGATCCATCAGCTGCCATGTCTGATTCTTCTTAAGTGATTCCATCTCTTCCATCATGGCCTGCATCCATGAATCATGATCCTCACTCTCCATGGCTTTTGCATAATTCTCTGGATCTTCATTAATAGTGATGAGTGCATAGAAGATAACCTCATCAATGCCATATCTGATCGGCCTCCTAATTGTATACTCTAACTTGTGCAAAGCCACTCCCACTAGCATATCTCTACCTGATGTTTGTGGCTAGTCCTGCACGTCTGTCTGAATGGCCAGTCCTCCATGCTAATTTTTAATCTGAGATAATACTTTTTTGTGCATCACCATCTCAATAGGAACACTCCTATAAGTTGATGTAACCTACATGCCATCATTCTCTGACTGGCCATAATTGTTCACCTTTATTTCTCTAATTCTATCTATCCCAGACCTCCTTAAGATGCTCTTCTCATCAAAGATAATGTCCCTACTGATCACTGACTCCGGTGCCTAAAAGTTCCACAGCAGGTATCCCTTGACTCCTTACGGATACCCTATGAATGTCATTTTTTGAGATTTCAGATCCAATTTGCTTCTCTCAGTTGCCTCCACTTGTGCATAAGCTATGTAACCAAAGACTTTCAGGTGGCCAAGCTCCACCTTCTTCCTACTCCAGACCTTCTTTGTAATGCCTCCATTTAGCTTATAATAAGGGAACCTGTTCACAAGAAAATAAGAAAAAATTAGAGCATCATCCCAAAAGAACTTTGGGAGTGATATCTGCAACCCCAAACTCCATGCCTTCTCAATCAGTGTCCGGTTCATCCTTTCCACGATACCATTCTACTGGAGAGTCATCTTCACCGTGTAATGGCGTTTGATGTCATTTTCCTCATAGTACCTCATGAACTCTAGGCTAATATACTCCCCTCCATTGTTCGACCTCAGATACTTCATCTGTCTTTCTGACTCCTCTACTTTAGCTCTCCAGGCTCTGAACCGAGCAAACATCTCTGATTTTTCTCTAATCAAATAAATCCACACCTTCCTTGAGAAATTATCAATGAAAGTGATAAAGTCCCCCACCTCTAGCTGATATAGGAGCTGGTCCCCATACATCCGAGTGCACTAAATCCAACACTCCCTTGCTGTGCTTGGTACTCCTAGGAAACTTCATCCTATGCTGTTTGCCAAAGATGCACGGCTCATAAAGATTTGTGCCTTCTTTCTTTAGAGCTAGGATCATACCTCTTCTGCTTAGTTCAGTAAGCCCACGATCACTCATATGACCCATCTGATAGTGCCACAGTTGAAATAAAATATGCTCCTCCTGTGCTGCTACTAGCACCTCTACACTATTATTTACCACTGAGTCTTCCATTCTGTAAAGATTGTTGCTCAGTCTTCCACCTCTCATCACCACCAAAACTTTCTCAAAAATTTTTAGACATCCACTTCCAGTCTGGCTACTAAAAGCATAACCCTGCTCCTCCAAGTAGCCCAAAAAAATTAAATTCTTTTTCAACTCTGGTACATGCCTGACATTTGATAATGTATAAATGATTCGATCGTACATCCTCATCCTGATAGAGCCAATTCCAGCTACTTTGCATGGATGATCATCTCCAAGGCTAACACTTCTACCATCGGCCTTCTGGTAGGTAGCAAACCACTCTCGATGAGAAGTATAGTGGTGCGAGCATGCTGAATATAATATCCACATAGTATCGCACTCTATGGATCCATCTGATATAGCTAGCAGATCTTCTCCATTGCTCACAGAAGCTGTATCATCTTCCTTGCTGGCCTTTCTTTTTTCTGATCTTAAAAGGGGACAATCTCTTCTCAGGTGTCCAGGCTGATGACATTTATAATATTTCAATGTTATCTTTCTCTGATCGTGAGACTTTAACCTGCCCTTGGATTTTTCTCTTATCTTCTCCTTTGATCTTTTCTGTCTTTTGTTCACAGCCAAGATCTCAGACTTAGGGTTTTCCTTGTAGATCTTTTTCCTTTGCTCATTTGATCTGAGCACACCAACAACCTCTTCATAGTTTAGGGTCTCCTTCCTATAAACCAAAGTTATTATGGGACCATCATATGAACCTGGGAGAGAACATAATAGCAGCAATACCTGATTCTCCTCGTCGATCTTCACATCCAAACTCATCACCTCAGAACACACCTGATTGAACCTTTGGATATGTGCAACAAGATCTTCACCTTCGGGCATCCTCAGACTATACAGCTATTTTTTCAACCATAGCTTATTTGTCATATTCTTTTCCATGTATGTCTCCAGTCTCTTCTAGAGCCTCTTTGTCGTAGTTTCTATGCAAACCTTAGGCAAAACCTGATCAACCAAGCACATCCAAATTATGCTAAAAGCAATTTCCTCCAACTCTTCCAATCCTCAGCACTGATCTTTTCTAGCCTTTCTTTTATCAAGATCTTGTAGATTCTCTGCTAAATCAATAAGTTCTTTACTCTTTACTGCCATAGAGTAAAGTTTTTCTTGCCATCAATTTTCTCAAAATCCACCTTGAATCCACTTGATCCCATGACTTCAAACAAGTCAAGAACAGATTCACGATCACACACACCAGCAAAACTATCCTTCAAAGAAGATCTAACTAGCCCTAGATCCTCTTTCCAAACTTTTATATCATCATTCCTCTATGTAAACAATCTCCACCTCAATCTAGAGACAACCATGAAGCAAACTAGAAGTTTTAGGATAAAATCTGGTGCAACAGATCCTGGATGTAGTAAATCCTAGGTGTCTTCCTTTCTTCCACGCAACATCGCTCTGATACTAATTATCGGGAATGCATGCTCTTCCCACTCGGATTAGCATGGCCGCCAGTGATTAGCCAACAAGAAAGTACTTCTCAGAGATTTCTGTGGAAGCATGATCAAACAATTCAAGGAATAGAGAAGAAGAGAAGAAGAGAATTTCAGAAGAAAAGAGCTTTTATTCAGTATATTTCAGCACCCATTACAATCTTGACCTATTTTCAGTATATATACTTTACAAAGGCTCAAGTCCAAGCTCATAAAAAAACTTTTCAAACCCAAATAACCCATGTACACAAAATAATAATCCATAAAAACTGAGTCAGCCCAGTTTTAGACTGAGTTGGCTAACCTACGATTGGGTCGGCTCAATCCTAGATTGAGTCGACCTAGTTGTGTACCGTGCCAACAGCCCAAAAATGCTGCTTTCTATCTAAATTTTTCTAGGATTGAGCTGACCCAGTTGTGTACCATGCCAACAGCCCAAAAATGCTGCTTTTTATCTAAATTTCTCTCTAAGACCTAGCCAACCCAATCCTCGACAAAGCCAGCCTAGTTCCCAACTTAGCTAGCTTAGTCTTAAGGTGAGCCGACCCAATTTCTAAACTTTGCTAGGAGAGCTGATTTCTCTTTTGACTCACTCCCATCTTTCCATGATCTATCTTCTCATATTTTTAGGACTTGGGAGTGCCACTTCTGAGCTTATAATTCCTACATGTTCCATTCGATGAAATAAAGATATAGACACCCCTGGCCCATCGATTGATCAGTTAGATTAAATTTTTAGCCCCTAGATCTCCTTCTCAAACTCAAATTTAAATATACAAAGCTTCTAAAAATAAAAACTTAAAATAATTAAAGAAATTTAATAATATAATTACTTGATGTGATGACTAAGATGACAAGCTTAGTTGGTTGCATAGTTGCAAGTCTCGGAGAAGCTTCATGACTGTATCATGGATGGCATCCAAGAGGCTCTGAGGTCATTGGCTTAGAAACCTCTGCATGACCTCCTCCATATGTGCATTGCTCTAGGTCTGGGACATCGAGGCCTGTGAGGATGCTGAAGGGTATCAAGGCGATGGAGGGTCGAAGCTGTGGTTGAATCCTATGACCCGATTCCTACTCACCCCTTCGATGGCACTGAGCCATCCCTCAAGTTCAAGAAAGGGCTGAGAAGATGGGTCATCATTATACCTCTTAGCAATGTACGTCGCATAATGTGTTTGTATAGTTCAAAAATATATTAGTTGTAATATAAAAATCAAATCCTATGTCATCTTAATTATAAAGTAAAGTTTGAAGTTCTTACCATGATCTGTTACAATGTAGAATCTAAATAATCATCAATCCTCCTAGACTCGTGTGTGGCCTACCACAACTATAGCTGGTCTGGTGGATGACCCAATTGCCATATCTATGATACGTAAATAATAAAATTAAATTAATTAAAACATGCATATAAGAGCTTTTATAGTTCTAGTGAAGAGTCTTGGTATTGATTTCTTATCAATCTATCGGCCATAATATGTGTGCTGACCGACTGCTCGTGTCTGATCGGATCCTACTAGGTGGCCCAATTCTATCGAGCCATTTGCCACCTATCGAAGTACTCCTCACTGCTCCACTAGTCATAGAGAGCCTATCATATGTCCACTCATATCTAGTGATTTAAGAAGGACCTCCAATCCGATGGTGACTAGAAATCGAAGTGCTGGATGGCAGACAGCCTAAGTCTATAGAGGCCATCTTAGAGCCTCCATGTGGCCACATTCTCGAAGATCTATGGCCAACCTCCTCATCCTGGAGAGTCTCGAATCAATAGTACTCCTGCAAGATAGAAGTAAGCATGCATTTATATATAATTAAAATACCAATATATCAAAACTTTAAAAATTAAATTAGTTTGGACTTACTAGAAACATCTTCTAGGCTACATTTCAAGCTCCAGATGGCTAGTTAGAAAACTTATTCATCGGCCCCAGCATCAAGCATCGGATAATATCGATAACCATATGAGATACTCCAGACTCTCTAAACATGCTGCAAAATTAATTTTGAAAAATAAATATTAACTCTAGAATTACTAAATTTTAAACATATTAATTAAAATTATAGTACTTACGAGCAGCTCTGAATATGAATGAGCTATCTATCCTCTGATCGAGTTAGAGATGCCGCGAGCCAGGTGGGTCCTCGATCATGACTCTATGTCTGTGAGCCAATCACCACTACATATGACTGTGGGGTCACTGGTGATCCCCTATCATTCAAATTTGAACATAAAATATCTAATATAAAGAATATTATATTATTAGCAAAGGACAAAATAACAATATCTAAAGTGTTAGAGTTTAATTACCATCTAGTGTGAGATGTGCAAAACCATGTGAACTAGCCGCATGATTGCTCTCTCCTCAAGAGCTCTATCCTTGGCTAAAATGGCTCTAATCTTTAGAAGACATGATGTATAATCTCTAAAAATAAAAATAAAAACCAAAGCAAATAGATGACCTAAAAATTGGTTCAAACAAAATATCTATCAAAATATAACAAGATGATCAAAACTTAACTCACATGTAACAAAGATTGGTAGTTAGCATCTGTAATGTATCAGTAGAAAAATAATTCTTATCTAGCAATATATGATAATGTTGGTATGCTGGTCCCTTGATTTAGGCATTGCCTGATTCTCATCCAATAGTATATGATAATCTTAGTACATGAAAATATGAAAAAGGCTCAGATCTGCCATTGAAAAATAAGGCATTACAAGTTCCTCTGCACCTTTAACCATAAGGTGGCTGCAAGCAGTTGTCTGTGATATAACAGACTATCCAAGATTGCCCTACATTGCAAGTTTTTCTACACCTTTAAGCATGAGATGACTGCAAGCGGTTGCCTGTGATGTAACAGACCGTCCAAGCTTGACCATACAACACCAAGAATAGAATGCATCACCTCCATTTAGGCACATCTCACCCAAGCAGCCACCATAGCCTCCTCGAGCTACAAACTAGAAATATAAGTTTTATTAAAAAATAAAATAATAACTTAAAAATAAAATTTATGTGCTCGCGTAGCCTAGTCATCTAGCAAGCTCCAAGTCTGCATGCATGGGATACGCATCTTGACCGTCCCCATATGTAATGTTGACCTTTACTTCTATGATTATGCTTTTAGAAATGCTGCACTCTTAGTTCAAGGATAGACTCATTGTCCTTATAAGAGATGTGTCAATAAAGAAATGCTTGATAGTGATACAATAGTTGCCTATTCATGTAGAAGTGGATTTATGCTAAACTACAAGTGTTGGTACCTGCATAGGGAGATGTGGAAGATAATATGTGCAGATAGGAAACTCTACTTGTCCAATACATTTATTGATATGCAAGAGCTTAATGGTGATAGGCTTGAGCATATGATTAGCACATTCAGTGATTTGATCTGATTATTAGTGGAAGCCCATGTAATAATCTTTCAGATAGTAACTGCCATAGCCATGATGGACTATAGAAGTTGCTATAGTTATAGCCTTGCTTAGCCTCTAAGGGGTAGCAATCTTATAGAGAGTAAGCATGACTATAACCATAGTAATCTTATAGTCCATTATAACTATAATATTGTAATCTAAAAGATTATTACATGGACATATACTAATAACCAGATCAAATACAAAATATGCTGCTCAAGTCTATCACCATTAAGCTTTTGCACATCAGTAAGGTCTTGGACAAGTAAAGCCTTCAAAGCCCTTGCAGTTGTCTCCCATGTCTTGATCTTCATATAGGTAACAATGCTTGTAGTTTGGCATAAATTCACTCCTATATAAATGGGCAACTATTCTATTCTTATCAAATATTTCTCTATTGATACATTTCTTACAAGGATAACAAACCCGTCCTTGAACTAAGAGTACAACACTCCCAAAAGCATAATCATAGAAGGGACATCATTGTAAATGGAGATGGTCAAGATAAGTAGGTCGGACGAGTACATCAAAACCCAAAATTTAAAACTAATTAATTTAAATAGTATTAATTTAAAATTAATTTTTAAAAATTAACATAATTGGCTCGAGTGCGTAGGGCATGCGAGGGCTGGATGCCTTACATGCCAGCTAGGACCCGAGACTCGAGCATGCAGGGTACACTCGAGTTTTGTGTTTGCGATACTATCCGAACCTTTCCTCGATTCAAGCACTTTGTATGTCGAGATCGAAGCGTGCAGGGCACATCTCGGCTTTGTATTTACAATGCTGCTCAAACCTTTCCTCAGTTTGAGTACTTTGCATGCCGAGATCAGAGCGCGCAGGGCATATCTTGGCCCCGTGTTTGTAATGCTGCCTGAACCTTCCCTCAATTTGAATGCTCTACATGCTGAGATGGTGGAGGCAACCACAGCCACACATGTCAGAGCAAGTGTTAGATATATGTGCCCTAGAAGCCAGAATTGGCTGACACTTGTAATACACTTCTAGGGGCAAAATTGTAATTTTGACTATAATTAATAAATGGGTTATTTTCTATCACACATGTGTATTTAGTGTCTGTGATACATCCTTTGAGTTAATGGTAATGATAATTCATATTTTCAAGAGTTGAAAATTTAAGACATGAATAATCATTATTAACTCATAAATAGCTCCCGACCATAGGATCATCACGAGGATGGTGATTGATCCGGAAGGTTGGTGTACGATCGCTTCTCTTTAGTAGATGAGTCTTGAGTCTACGGTGTGGAGACACCGGAGCGAGAGTACAGGTACTCGTTAGAGAACGAGGGCACTGAGCGTGACCACCTCGAGTAGTCATTAGGGAGTCTACCTTCTCGTCAATGACTGACTCGATGCTGCAGTAGTGTGTCTGGTTCTTTGACCTGAGATGCATCGGCAGTTCACCTTGAGGGTGTTATAGTTTGACTACACCATTACTCGGTCTCCTAGCCATATGGAACCCTGAGGTGTATGTTGGCTGTGACATGTTCATTGTAGGAACTGGATTGCATCAAGATGGGATCTATCTACCTCGGTGGTAGAGGAGTAGCCCTATGATGATCATGAGAATCAAGTCCTGAAGCCCATGGCCATGGCAGAGTGAAATAATAGAAAGAGTTTCTATTTAGATTTTCACATTGGACTCGAATCGAATGATTACATCATATGACAGAGACTAGGGTTTGACGAGTTCACCTTAACCCTAATCTGATCGGGGCTCAAGATAGAAGAACTGAATCACACAGGTAGCTGCACCAAGAGGTTCGCATTCAGCTCTGATGGGTTGCCACCATATACTGCTAGGTGTCACTGGTGGATTTTGGGAGCAATTAGAATGATTTAGATGATCGATCATTCTAGCTGTTCGAATCAGAAGAGTTCTGATCCATCGAAAGGAGTTTCGATGATGTCGATGATAGAGATCATGACATATCCCATTACCATACAGAACTGAACCTAACTGGGTCACACAAACAAGGGTTTGAATCTGGTGATCATCAATTGAACTAATCTAGTTCAATTGATCTGAATGAGATTCAATTAGGTTCAAGGAAATCGTGCTAGCACTCGATTGAACCTAACGTTCTTCTTTTGCTATCATAAATAAGTCGTCCTGTCTGAGCCAAAGGAGTTTGTGCTCAAACAGAAGTCTTCTTATGGTCTGACTGGAGGTTGTCCAAGTCAGAATAGGTTGTCTTATTTGTAAGACATTACCTGCCAATTTTTGGTCACCTGCCATTTCTTGTTCTTTGACTTTGGTCAAAAGTCTACCTTTGACTGGTCAAACGTTGACCATTCACCCTTTGACTTTTGACCACATGTCATGCACCTATTGGAGAGCTGGTGGGGGCTTGTCCCCCTGCCAGAACCTGGCAAGGAGATGGGCGCACGCCAAGGGAGGCGTGAGCCCAGTAAGTAGGAGGCGCATAGGAGTCCTTGTGGGACAAGGACTCCATCTCCCTTTAGGATTCCAATGAGAGTTCTTCTAAGAATCCAGTTTGACTGGTCCAAGGCACTCTCCAAGTAGGAATCCAGGGGACTCTAATCCCACCAATCAGATTTAGATCTGATTTCACAAAGGGTTGTGATTGGTTGGGAGGAAGATGACTTGGATCACGCTTAGTCTATATAAGAGACCCAGCGCCCAAGTGAAAAAATAATAATCAAGAAGCAATCTTCCCACGCCCCAAGGCTGCCTCTCTCCCCTTTCTCCACGCCATACTCTCTTCTCCCCTTGCTCTCCACGTCCAAAAGTGTTTTGGATTTGGATTGGTGCGATTTAGATCAAGAAAAGGAGATCAAAAGCAAGAAGGCTGCGCTGCTGCGAAGAACGACTGCAGATCTTCAAAAGGAGTTTTGAAGATCCTCCAGATCAGATCCAGATCTGATTTTTGGAGGCGTGATAGAGAAGAAGAGGATCTCCAGATCCAGCCCGAGTGGATACCGGTAGAGGCCAGGCGCTTGCGTGGCTTGATCCAGAACCTTCCGCTGCAAACAGGATCATCAACAGGGTAATAGGATTACCCTATTCAGGTAAATTGAATGTGATTTAATTTATCCTTTTCATTTAATTTTTATTAAATAAATAAGAATCAGATCTGAAGCATCCCTGATCTGATACAGATCTAAGAGAAAAATTTTTGAAATATATCTCTTGATCTGATCAGATCTGAACGAACCTGGTCAGGGAAATCAGGATTTCCCTTCAAGTGGTATCAGAGCCATGGTTCTAAAAATAGTTTAGATCTGATTTTTAATTTTATTTTAATTAAAAATAACGTGATTTCAGATGTCACATGAGATGTGATCAGATCTGAAATCAGGAAAATTAAAATTAAATGATTTGGATCTAAGAACATGAAGATATGCATGACTAGTTCTAGTATAGAATAGTTCTATAGAATAGTTTTGCATGTCTTTGATTTAATATGATTAAATCATATTTTAGATCTTCTTATTTACTGTTTTCTGATATTATAAGTGTTATAATAACATCTGATAAACAGCAAATAAAAATTATTTAATTTTAAATATCATATGAGATATGATAGATGCATGACTAGACTAGTTGTAGAATAGTTCTACATAATTGTCTAGATTAGAATTTATTTTGATTAGATCAATTTAAATCTAATTTTTCAGATTATTATGTGATAATTTAGATCTGAAAACATGCATGATTATGATACATGAGATGTATGCAAAATATGCCATGGTTAGATCTAAATTTGTATATGAGATATATGATATAGATCTATAACTGTTTTGTAGTATTGAATGTTTATTGAATGTTCCTGATTAAGGCGTTCCCCTTGGCCGTCCGGTCATAAGAACGAAGAAGGGTTTAAAGGCCCTCTCTTCCCATTCGATGGGGTGTTCTTATGATGTGTAGGGGTGCTGCGCGTTCGTCCTTAATCAGAAACCCAAAAACTTACTTTCTGCAAAACCCTAGATCCTGAAACCCTAGGATTTATTGTGCATATTTTGTTTATGAACCCTAACTTAATTAAGAATTAAGTTTATGGAATATTAATTAGGTCTAAAATTGAGAATTTCAGATCTAAGACATATTCATAATACTGGGTTCGGGCTTGGGTAGCTCAATTAGGTCTAAGCGGTTGATCAAACCGAATCAAGAGTTGGTTAGATGGGATCAACAATGCTTAAATTGACCAGCCTAATAGGATTAAGTCTGGGTCAAGATCGAGTCACGATCAAGCAAGACCTAATTAGGCTCAGAGGTTAGAGTCTGGATTGTAGGCTAACCCAATTGGTTCTGACTCAACAATTTGGTGTCTAAGGTAAGTTTGGCACAGACGACCGACTGGTTTTTAATTGGAAGCTACTCGACCTGAATGCGTTCTTGTACGAGTTAATGGCATATTCCTTCCACCGGTCTCACTTACCTGGCCATATCTGTTGACACAGTTCTGATCTGAGGTGGTCAATAATCCGAGCTGACCCATGCCACTAGGTTAGTCATAATTGTTATGACTAAGCCAAGTCTAGTTTAATGAGACCTGAATCAATTCTCCCTAAGAAAAGATTAAGTCCGAGGTCTTCCACCATTGTAGATGTGCGGGCCCTTCCCGGGGTTGATTGTTCTCGGCTGGATACAGTGGCTCAGTTGCACCGGGAAGACGCAACCATGTCTATTAGGCATTGGATGCTATGGGCTGGAGGATGAGTTGGGCTCAATATTCCGGATACGGTGAGAGACCCAATTAGGAACCCAGTCTATGCAAATGGTGGGTCTGACTTAACTAAGGAGTGGATCAATATTCCGGATACGGTGAGATTCATGAATTAGAGACCAAGTTTGGGTGCACCATGATTAGAGAATCATTGAACAAGAGTTGTTCACTCATTGGCTAACCCATCACCAATAACTGTTAGGTGAGGTGATGAGTCAGTTGGTGAGACCGCACCACCCACTAGAAATCATCAATCGCGGAGATTTTCGCATCTCTACAGAGGGAGTGTAGGGATCCGAGAAAATAGTGGGAGCTAATTTGTTTAAAAATAAAATCCCTAAACAAATTGGTCAAGTCAAAATTACAGTATCTAACTAGAATCTTTGACTCTCTACAGGAAAATGTCTGCGTCCAACCCACTGGCACGTATCCTAGACACACATAGACTGACTGGACCCAATTATAAAGATTGGCTCAGGAACTACAAAATTGTTTTGGGTTCAGAGAAGTTAACACATGTTTTGGACCAGGACCCTCCCACCTTACCAGCTCGTCCATCCACTGAACAGAGAGCGTCTCTGGAAAAATGGATTGACGAAGACAATAAGGCCAGATACTACATGTTGGGCTCGATGTCTGATGAGCTCCAGCGCCAACATGAAGATATCGGGACTGCTCGCCAAATGTTGGCTCACCTGCAGGAGATGTTTGGTGAACAGAGTCGCGCAGCCAAATATCAAGTCACGAAACGACTTTTTAAGGCTAAGATGCGTGATGGGCAGTCAGTCCAAGATCACTGTCTGACAATGATCAAGGACATGGAAGAGCTTGAGAAGCTCGGTGTGAAGTTGGACTTGGACTTGCAGAATGATATTATTCTGCAATCCTTGACTGATGCATATGGGCAATTCATCATGAATTACCACATGCATAAACTTCAAAATTCCTTGGCCGAGTTGATGAATATGCTGGTTACCGCTGAGCTTTCTATGAAAGGTTCTAAAGGCTCAGTTCTTGCTATGGAACGGACTTCTTCCAAAAGAAAGTCTTATGGAAAGAAAAAGAAGTCTGTGAAAAAGCAAAAGGTAGAAGGATCAAAGAAGAAGAAGGCAGAACCGAAGAAGAAGGTCGATGGCAAAGGAAAGTGTTTCCATTGCAACAGCGACGGCCATTGGAAGCGGAACTGCCCTACTTACCTGGCCACCCTAAAGAACAAGAAGGAAGGTCCTTCTGGAGGTATGCTCGTTATTGAGTCTAACCTTACGGTTTCTTCTGCATCCAGTTGGGTGCTTGACTCTGGATCTAGTGCTCACCTATGCACTTCTATGCAGGGTCTTGAGGATAGCAGGAGGCTGAGGGATGGAGACATGATCCTACGCGTCGGTAATGGAGCAAGAGTTGCTGCAGTAGCCGTGGGAACATACCCTCTTCGATTACCATCTGGTTTAGACTTAGTTTTGAAAGACTGTTATTTTGTGCCTGCAGCTAGCAGGAATTTGATTTCTGTTTCATGCTTAGCACAAGAAGGTTATGTGATCACCTTCTTTAAGGACCATTGTAACATTCTTTATGAAAGAAATAAAATTGCAAATGGTTTCCTTATTAATGGTCTTTATCAGCTACATATTGATGTACCTGTTCTAACTATCGAGCAAAACGTGAATGCCAAACGACCTAGGGATAGTCCAAACGACAGATATCTATGGCACCTGAGATTAGGTCATATAGCAGAAGATAGGATCAACAAATTGGAGAAAAATGGGCTATTGAGTCCATTGACTTCCGAGTCATATCCAACTTGTGAATCTTGTCTTCAAGGCAAAATGACTAAACTCCCTTTTGTTGGACATGGGGAGAGGGCCACAGATCTCCTTGCCCTAGTACATACTGATGTGTGCGGCCCATTTGATGTGCCGGCTAGAGGCAATTTTGTCTACTTCATTACCTTTACCGATGATCTGTCTAGGTATGGGTATGTGTATCTTATGAGACACAAGTCTGAAGCTTTTGAAAAGTTCAAAGAATTCAGACATGAAGTAGAAAAACAAACTGGAAAACCCATTAAGGTTCTTCGATCAGATCGAGGAGGTGAATACCTTAGCCGGGAATTCCTAGACTATCTTAAGGAAAATGGCATAGTCTCTCAATGGACTCCACCAGGAACACCTCAACTCAACGGGGTTTCAGAACGGAGAAATCGGACTCCTATTGGATATGGTTCGATCCATGATGAGCTTCACAGACCTCCCAGATTTTCTTTGGGGACATTCATTATTAACTTCAATCTTATCTACTGAATAGGGTTCCCTCTAAAACCGTTCCTACCACACCGTATGAGATATGGCACGGTAAGAAACCAAGTCTGAGTCATCTCAGAATTTGGGGTTGTCCGGCTCATGTCAAAAGACAACAAGCGGACAAGTTAGAGTTTAGGTCCTTTAGAGCTCGATTCATAGGATATCCTAAAGAGTCATTAGGATACTATTTCTACATTCCTGAAGACCACAATGTGATTGTGAGTCGACATGCCATATTTCTTGAAAAACAGTTTATTCAAGATAGTGGCATTGGAAAGCAGATTAAGCTTGATGAGAAAGTCTCACAAGCAGAAAGAGCTAAGGACCAAGTGGAACCAAATCAGGTTGAGCCAATAAGAACACTACCTCCTCCACCTCGTAGATCGGAAAGAGTTTCCCGTCCCCCTGAAAGATACTTAGGTATTATTTCAGAGGATGTAGAGGAAATGTTCCTCATAGGTAATGGTGCTCATGGTGATGATCCCAAAACCTACAACGAGGCGATATCAGATATCGACTCCGAGAAATGGCTTGAGGCAATGAAGTCAGAGATCGACTCGATGCACTCAAACCAAGTCTGGACCTTGGTAGATCCACCAGAAGGTATAGTACCTATTGGATGTAAATGGATCTTCAAGAGAAAGATTGGTGCAGATGGGAATGTGGAGACATTCAAGGCTAGACTAGTGGCAAAAGGTTATAGTCAACGTGAAGGCATTGACTATCAGGATACCTTTTCCCCAGTGGCTATGCTAAAATCCATCCGCACATTGCTTGCTGTTGCAGCCTATTTCGATTATGAAATATGGCAAATGGACGTGAAAACGGCATTCCTAAATGGATATCTTGAGGAAGATATCTATATGGAACAGCCACTAGGTTTCACATCCAGTGATACTGATCACAAGGTTTGCAAGCTGCAAAGGTCCATATATGGACTTAAGCAAGCATCTCGGAGCTGGAACACTCGTTTTAATGATGTGATCAAAAAGTTTGGTTTCATCAAAAACGAAGAGGAACCATGTGTTTTCAAAAGGGTCAGTGGGAGCGCTGTTGTCTTCCTCGTATTGTACGTGGATGACATCCTCCTTATTGGGAATGATATTCCCATGTTGACATCAGTCAAGATGTGGTTGTCTAAGGAATTCTCCATGAAAGACCTAGGTGAAGCATCCTTTATTCTAGGAATTAAGGTCTATAGGGATAGACCGAATAGGATGCTAGGACTTTCACAGAAGATGTACATAGAGGAAGTACTAAAGAGGTTTAGTATGGAAAACTCTAAGAGGGGATTAATACCCTTCAGACATGGTATTCATCTTTCCAAGAAGATGTGCCCCAGCACACCTGAGGAAATAGAACGCATGAGCAAGATCCCTTATGCTTCTGCAATAGGGAGCCTCATGTATGCCATGCTATGTACACGACCTGATATAGCCCATGCTGTGAGTGTCACAAGCAGATATCAGTCAAATCCAGGTGAAGAACACTGGACTTCTGTGAAATGTATCCTTAAGTACTTGAGAAGAACTAAGGATATGATGTTGGTCTTTGGTAATGGAGAACTCCTGGTCCAGGGATACACAGACTCGGACTTCATGTCCGATATAGATGATCGAAAGTCGACATCTGGAAGTCTGTTTGTGTGCAATGGTGGAGCTGTCAGCTGGAAGAGTTCCAAGCAAACTGTGATAGCAGATTCCACCATGGAAGCAGAATATATAGCTGCATCAGAGGCTGCAAAGGAAGCGTTCTGGTACAAGAAGTTTGCTGCAGAAATTGGAGTAATGCCATCAGATGCCATTCCTCTTTACTGCGACAACAATGGCGCCATAGCCCTTGCTAAGGAGCCGAGGTCTCACCAGAAGTCCAAGCACATTGAGCGGCGATATCATCTCATCCGCGATTACCTTGAGAAAGGTTACGTTGAGGTCAAGAGAGTCAACTCCACAGATAATGTGGCAGACCCACTTACAAAGCCGTTGGGCCAGCAGAAGATCGAAGCCCACCTTGAGAAGATGGGACTTAGACTTGTAGCCAATTGGCTTTAGGACAAGTGGGAGATTGTTAGATATATGTGCCCTAGAAGCCAGAATTGGCTGACACTTGTAATACACTTCTAGGGGCAAAATTGTAATTTTGACTATAATTAATGAAATGGGTTATTTTCTATCACACATGTGTATTTAGTGTCTGTGATACATCCTTTGAGTTAATGGTAATGATAATTCATATTTTCAAGAGTTGAAAATTTAAGACATGAATAATCATTATTAACTCATAAACAGCTCCCGACCATAGGATCATCACGAGGATGGTGATTGATCCGGAAGGTTGGTGTACGATCGCTTCTCTTTAGTAGATGAGTCTTGAGTCTACGGTGTGGAGACACCGGAGCGAGAGTACAGGTACTCGTTAGAGAACGAGGGCACTGAGCGTGACCACCTCGAGTAGTCATTAGGGAGTCTACCTTCTCGTCAATGACTGACTCGATGCTGCAGTAGTGTGTCTGGTTCTTTGACCTGAGATGCATCGGCAGTTCACCTTGAGGGTGTTATAGTTTGACTACACCATTACTCGGTCTCCTAGCCATATGGAACCCTGAGGTGTATGTTGGCTGTGACATGTTCATTGTAGGAACTGGATTGCATCAAGATGGGATCTATCTACCTCGGTGGTAGAGGAGTAGCCCTATGATGATCATGAGAATCAAGTCCTGAAGCCCATGGCCATGGCAGAGTGAAATAATAGAAAGAGTTTCTATTTAGATTTTCACATTGGACTCGAATCGAATGATTACATCATATGACAGAGACTAGGGTTTGACGAGTTCACCTTAACCCTAATCTGATCGGGGCTCAAGATAGAAGAACTGAATCACACAGGTAGCTGCACCAAGAGGTTCGCATTCAGCTCTGATGGGTTGCCACCATATACTGCTAGGTGTCACTGGTGGATTTTGGGAGCAATTAGAATGATTTAGATGATCGATCATTCTAGCTGTTCGAATCAGAAGAGTTCTGATCCATCGAAAGGAGTTTCGATGATGTCGATGATAGAGATCATGACATATCCCATTACCATACAGAACTGAACCTAACTGGGTCACACAAACAAGGGTTTGAATCTGGTGATCATCAATTGAACTAATATAGTTCAATTGATCTGAATGAGATTCAATTAGGTTCAAGGAAATCGTGCTAGCACTCGATTGAACCTAACGTTCTTCTTTTGCTATCATAAATAAGTCGTCCTGTCTGAGCCAAAGGAGTTTGTGCTCAAACAGAAGTCTTCTTATGGTCTGACTGGAGGTTGTCCAAGTCAGAATAGGTTGTCTTATTTGTAAGACATTACCTGCCAATTTTTGGTCACCTGCCATTTCTTGGTTCTTTGACTTTGGTCAAAAGTCTACCTTTGACTGGTCAAACGTTGACCATTGACATCCTTTGACTTTTGACCACATGTCATGCACCTATTGGAGAGCTGGTGGGGGCTTGTCCCCCTGCCAGAACCTGGCAAGGAGATGGGCGCACGCCAAGGGAGGCGTGAGCCCAAGTAAGGAGGCGCCTATGGAGTCCTTGTTGGGACAAGGACTCCATCTCCCTTTAGGATTCCAATGAGAGTTCTTCTAAGAATCCAGTTTGACTGGTCCAAGGCACTCTCCAAGTAGGAATCCAGGGGACTCTAATCCCACCAATCAGATTTAGATCTGATTTCACAAAGGGTTGTGATTGGTTGGGAGGAAGATGACTTGGATCACGCTTAGTCTATATAAGAGACCCAGCGCCCAAGTGAAAAAATAATCAAGAAATAATCAAGAAGCAATCTTCCCACGCCCCAAGGCTGCCTCTCTCCCCTTTCTCCACGCCATACTCTCTTCTCCCCTTGCTCTCCACGTCCAAAAGTGTTTTGGATTTGGATTGGTGCGATTTAGATCAAGAAAAGGAGATCAAAAGCAAGAAGGCTGCGCTGCTGCGAAGAACGACTGCAGATCTTCAAAAGGAGTTTTGAAGATCCTCCAGATCAGATCCAGATCTGATTTTTGGAGGCGTGATAGAGAAGAAGAGGATCTCCAGATCCAGCCCGAGTGGATACCGGTAGAGGCCAGGCGCTTGCGTGGCTTGATCCAGAACCTTCCGCTGCAAACAGGATCATCAACAGGGTAATAGGATTACCCTATTCAGGTAAATTGAATGTGATTTAATTTATCCTTTTCATTTAATTTTTATTAAATAAATAAGAATCAGATCTGAAGCATCCCTGATCTGATACAGATCTAAGAGAAAAATTTTTGAAATATATATCTCTTGATCTGATCAGATCTGAACGAACCTGGTCAGGGAAATCAGGATTCCCTTCATAGTCCCTGGTATGATGGCAGTCGGCTAGGATCATGAGCTGACATGCAGGAATTGAGGTATGAGCAGGCACAGATAAGCAGGGACTGAAGCTCGAGGATGGGGCTATGAATAGGAGCTCAGAGAGATAGGAGGTGGGTTGGGGAGGCGAAAGACGATCGAGGGCTTGGGAAGGTAGGCTAGGTGTAACTAGGGGGAGATAGTTGGTGGGAAGTCATCGATGAAGAAAAAATCCTATTTTCCACCATATGATCGTTCAAATCTAATTGGATCTAAAAAAATATTTTAAATTTTTTTAAAAAAATTTTAATCAAATCTGAGATATTTTGGATCTAATCCTATAGATCTGATATTAAAACTAAAAATTAAAATTAAATCTAATTTAATTTTCTTATCTTGATTGGATAAATAGCTTTTATCCTATTGATGATCTATTATCTCCCAAGATTCTGGATGTAGTCACACAATTGCCTGACCTCTATCAGAGTCTACTCAAGTAGGATCTAGACATGCTCTCCTTGTGGATCTAATCTCAAAATATTAGATTTGGATATAATTTGTGAAGCCTTTAAACAAGCTTTGAAGGCAGCACCCTATCTCTTGATCTAGATCATCCTGTCTTGTTTTATCTTCAACTTTTCTCAACTTTTCATGGTTGAAACCTCACCAACTCTGGTGTGGACGTGGAGAAGAGAAGGAGAAGCTCTAGATGGGGCATGGAGGAGGTTTATGATGGTAGCATATGGGCGTGGTGATCAAAGGATTAAAGCCCTAGGGCAAGGGCCTTTAAATAGACTCCTATGCCACCTTAGAGTCCCATTTCATCAAGCAATCAAATTGCTTGATAACTTAGGACTCTAAAGCTGATAGCCCACATCCCCAACCTGATTTCTATTAGGTTTGGTCGACCAAAAATATCTCCAAAGGTGGTGGCATGAAGGGATAAGGAAGAGTTCAAGGCGCCTAGGACTCTTCTTTCAAGAGTTTGATCGAAATCAAACTCTATCTAACCCAATCTAGGCACCCCCAAAAATCACTAAATTTGGAACACCCAAAGTATGACTCAAGTCCTATCACATATCCAAAAATTAGAGGAAAAGAATTTTTAAAAAAAATTCTAGAAGGCTCTAATCCTATGACCCTCAATTCTCTTAATTGGGTCAACTATTGACCCTAGTGCAATTGCATTTTAGAATGGATTTATTTTTAGAATTAATCTAACTTGGACAAGTTCCAGCTAGATGAAAATAAATCCATTTACAATCCAGAGATGAGTCAAATCAAATTTGACTCAATAGAGAAAGATTAGAAAAACTACAGAAGGAGAATATCTGGCTCAATCATGTGCTAGCATGATTTTCTCGAATCTGATTGGATCTAATCCAAATCAATCGAACTAAGTAAGTCCAACTGATAACATTTAGGTCCAAACCCTTATTTGTGTGATCCAGTTAGGTTCAATTTCATATGGTAATGAGATATGTCATGATCTCTGTCATCGACATCATCGAAATACTTTTTGATGGATCAGAATATTTTTGATTCACATAATTAGAATGATCAATCATCAAGACCATTCTACTTGCTTCCAAAATCTACCAATGACATCTAGCCGTATATAGTAGCTAAAGAAAAAACCTATTTTTCCAGCATAGGATTGTTCAGATCTGATTGGATCTAAAAAAATATTTTAAAATTTTTTTTTAAAATCCTAATCAGATCTGAGACTTCTCAGATATGATCATAGAGATATAATATAAAAAGTTAAAAATAAAATTAAATTAGATTTAGTTTCAAGTACCTGATTTGGTAATCTAATTATCCTATGATAATCCTGTTGATTCTTGAGGTTCTGGAAGGAGCCACGCACGTGCCTAGCCTCTACCAATATTCACTTGGGCAAGATCTGAACATCTTCTCCTCATGAATCTCTCCTCCAAAAATTAGGTCTGGATTTAATTTGAAAAGCCTTCAAAATGACTTCTGAGGGCAGCCTGTTCGTCTCACGAATACTGTCGCATAAATGCAGAATCTTGTGCCAAAAATCTTGGATCTTCAACTCACATTTATGCCTAACTTTTTAGGCATGTAGAAGAGAGGAAGAGAGAAAATAGAGGGGGCATGGATATTAGAGAGAAGGCTTCTTTGGGTGTGGAAAAAATAAATTACATTGAGGCAATTTCATGAGAAGAGTTCTTATATAAGATATAGCACAATAAAGAGTCCCTTTTTGACTAAAAACTTTTTTAACTCGACCATTGGAACTCCTAAACCTGATCTCTATGAAAAACCCCAGATCCCATTTGGTTTTGATGCCAAAAATCCATCTAGAAGGTGGCAGCATGAAAGGATAAGGAAGAGTCCTTGTGCATCTAGGACTCTTCCCTTAAGAGTTTGATCCAAATCAAACTATATCAAAACCTAGTCTAGATAACTCCAAAAATCACAAAATTTTGCACACCCAAAGTACAACTCATGTCCTATTACATATCCAAAAATTAAAGCAAAATAATTTCTAAAGAATTTTCTAAAATTCCTTGATTGCATGACCCTTAATTCTCTTTATTGGGTAAACTATTGACCCTAGTCCAATTGCACTAGAAATGAATTTAATTTTTATAATTAATCTAACTTGAACTTATTCTAGTTAGATAAAAATAAACCCATTCAAGATATAGGAATAAGTCAAATCAAATTTGACTCGATTGCGATGAATCAAAAAGATTACAAAAGGAGAAAGTCGGGCTCAATCATGTGCTAGCATGATTACCTTGAACCTGATTGGATCTAATCCAAATCAATCAAACTAGGTTTGCTTGATTGATGACATCCAGACCCAAACCCTTATTTATGTGACCCAAGTAGGTTCAGTTTCGTATGGCAATGAGACATGTCGTGATCTCCATCATCAACATCATCGAAACACCTTTCAATGGATCAGAACTTTTCTGATCCATACAATTAGAATGATCGATCATCAAAACCATTCTAATTGCTCCCAAAATCCACCAGTGACACCTAACAGTATATGGTAGTTACCGATTAGAACTAAAAGTGAACCTATCGATGCAGCTACCTGTGTGATTGGGTTCTTCTATCTTGAGCCTGGACAGGATTAGGGTTAAGATGAACTCATTAAACCCAATATCCGTCATATGAATTAATCATTCGATTTGAGTCCTATGTGAAACCCTTATAGAAACTCTTTCTATCATCTTCACTCTGCCATGGCCATGGGCTTATGGACTTGATTCTCATGATCATCATAGTGCTACTCATCTACCGAGGTAGATAGATCTCTTATTGGTGCAATCCAATTCCTACAATGAATGTACTATAGCCAACATACATCTTAGGATTCTGAATGGCTAGGAGATCGAGTTATCGTATATTCAAATACAACACCCTCAAGATGAATTGCCAATACACCTTAGATTAAAGAACCAGACACAGATGAGATGGTAGATTTCCTTATGAATGCTCGAGGTGGTCACGCTCAGTGCCCTCGTTCTCTAACGAGTACCTATAATCTCGCTCTAGTGTCTCTACATCATAGACTAAAGACTGATCTATTCAAAGAAAGTGATCATACACTAACCTTCTAGATCAATCACCATCCTCGTGATGATCCTACGATCGGAATCAGTTTATATGTTAATTATGAAAATTCATGTCTTAAATTTTCAACTCTTTGAAAATATGAATTGTCATTACCATTAACTCAAAGGATGTATCACATACACTTTAAATACACATTATAATAGAAAATAATCTTTTCATTAATTTATAGTCAAAATTACAAATTTATCATTAGAAGTGTATTATAAGTATTAGCCAATCTAGCTTCTAGGGCACACATCTAACAAACTTTCACTTGACCTAAAGCCAATTGGCTACAAATCTAAGTCCCATCTTCTTAAGGTGGGCTTCGATATTTTGCTGGCCTAAAGGCTTCGTCAGTAGATCTACCACATTATCCATGAAGTTGACTCTCTTGACCTCGACGTAATCCTTCTCGAGGTAATCACGGATGAGATGGAATCATCGCTCGATGTACTTGGATTTTTGGTGAGACCTCGGCTCCTTAGCTAGGGCTATGGCGCCATTATTATCATAGTACAGAGGGACGACTTTTGATGGCATCACTCCTAGTTCTATAGCAAACTTCTTATACTAGAATGCCTCCTTTGTAGCTTTTGATGCAGCGAGGTACTCTGTTTCTCTGGTGGAATCTGCTATCACAGTCTATTGGAACTCTTCCAGCTGACAGCACCACCAATATACACAAACAAACTACCAGATGTCGACTTTCGATCATCTATATCAGACATAAAATCTGAGTCTATATAACCCTAGACTTGGAGTTCTCCATTATAAAAAATCAAGAATATATCCTTAGTCCTTCTCAAGTACTTAAGGATACATTTCACAGAAGTCCAGTGCTCTTCACTTAGATTCAACTGATATCTATTTATGACACTCACAGCATGGGCAATATCAGATCGTGTACATAGCATGGCGTACATGAGGCTCCCTATTGCCAAAGCATAAGGGATCTTGCTCATGCATTCAATCTCCTCAGGTGTGTTGGGACACATCTTCTTGGAGAGATGAATGCCATGTTTGAAGGGCACCAATCCTCTCTTGGAGTTTTCCATGCTAAACCTCTTTAGTACCTCCTCTATGTACATCTTCTATGAGAGACCCAGTATCCTATTCAGTTTATCTCTATAGATCTTAATTCCTAAAATAAAGGATGCCACTCCTAGGTCTTTCATAGAAAACTTTTTTGATAACCATATTTTAACTATGGTCAACATGGAAATATCATTCCCAATAAGAAGGATGTCATCCACGTACAGTACGAGAAAGACAATAGTGGTTCCACTAATCTTTTTGAATACACATAGTTCCTCCTCATTCTTGATAAATCCAAATGATTTGATCACATCATTGAAATGAGCATTCCAATTTCAAGATGCTTGCTTAAGTCCATGGTCCTTTGCAGCTTGCAGACTTTGTGATCAACATCATTGGATGTGAAACCTAGCGGCTGTTTCATATAGATATCTTTCTCAAGATGTCTATTAAAGAAGGCCATTTTTACGTCCATCTATCATATTTCATAATCGAAATAGGCTGCAATAGCAAGCAATATGCGGATGGAGTTTAGCATAGCTATTGATGAGAAAGTATCCTGATAGTCAATGCCTTCATACTGACTATACCCTTTCGCCACTAACCTAGCCTTGAATGTCTCCACATTCTCATCTATACCTATCTTTTTCTTGTAGATCCATTTATATCCAATAGGTACAATACCTTCAGGTGGATCTACTAAGGTCCAGACTTGGTTGGAGTGCGTTAAGTCAATCTCTGACTTTATTGCCTCTAATAATTTCTCGGAGTCGATATCTAATATTGCCTCATCATAGATTTTGGGATCATCACCATGAACCACATATTCCAAGAGGAATATTTTTACTATGTCCTCTAAAATAGTACCTAAGTACCTTTTAGGAGGACAAAAAATTCTTTTTGATCTATGAGGTGGAGGAGGTAGTGATTGGACTGGCTCAATCTGATTGGGTTTCATAAGGTCGTTAGCTCGTTGCTCTTGAAAGACTTTCTCCTCGAGCCTAATCTGCCTTTCGATGCTACCATCTTGAATAAACTATTTTTCAAGGAAGATAGCATGTTGACTCACAATCACATTATGATCTTTCAGAATGTAGAAATAATATCCTAATGACTCTTTAAGATATCCCATGAACCGAGCTCTAAAGGACCTATACTCTAACTATCCACCTATTGTCTCTTGACATGAGTTGAACAACCCCATATTCTGAGGTGACTTAGACTTGATTTCTTACTATGCCATATCTCATATGGTGTGGTAGGAACGATTTTAGAGGAAATCTTATTCAGTAAATATAAAGCGATCATTAGACTATGTTCCCAAAGAAACTCAGAAAGGTCCATGAAGCTCATCGTAGATCGGACTATATCTAATGAGGTTTGGCTTCTCCGTTCTGAAATCCCATTGAGTTGAGGTGTTCTAGGTGGAGTCCATTGAGAGACTATACCATTTTGCTTAAGATAGTCTAAAAATTCTTGACTAAAGTATTCACCTCCTCGATCTGATCGAAGAACCTTAATAGATTTTTCAGTTTATTTTTCTACTTCATGTCTAAATTTTTTGAACTTTTCAAATGCTTCAGATTTATGTCGCATCAAATACACATACTCGTACTGAGATAAATCATTGATAAAGATGATGAAGTAGATATAGTTGCCTTTAGCCGGCACATCAAATGGGCCGCACACATCAGTATGTATTAGGGCAAGTAGGTTTGTGGCCCTTTCCCTATGTCTTACAAAAGGAAGCTTGGTCATTTTGTCATGAAGACATGATTCACAAATCGGATATGACTCAAAAGTCAATGAACTCAATAGCCCAGATTTCTCTAATTTGTTAATCCTATCTTCTGCTATATGACCTAGCCTAAGGTGCCATAGATACCTATTATTTAGACTATCCCTAGATCGTTTTGATCCTATGGCATTCATATTTTGCTCGATATTGAAAATAGAAACATCAATATGTTACTAAATGAGACCATTTATAAGGTAACCACTTGTAATTTTATTTTTTTTATAAAGAATAATATAATGATCCTTAAGAAAACTAATTACTTAGCCTTCTTGTGCCAAACATGAAATAGAAATCAAATTTCTGCTTACTGCATGCACATAAAAAAAGTCTCTAAGAACTAAATCTAATCCTAACGGTAATCGTAGAAGGTTGGTTCTCATGGTCACTACAACAACTCTTGCTCCATTTTTCATGTGTAGGATCATCTTACCATCCCTTAGCCTCCTGCTATCCTCAAGACCCTACATAGAAGTGCATAAGTGAACACTAGAACTAGAGTTGAGCATCCAATAGGATGCAGAAAAAATCGTAAGGTTAGATTCTATAACGAGCATACCTCCAAAAGGACCTGCTTCCTTCTTGTTCTTCAGGCTGGCCAGGTACAAGGGGCAATTTTGCTTTCAATGACCGTCTGTGTTGCAATCAAAATATTTTTCTTTGTCAGTGGTCTTCTTCTTCGGTTCTGCCTTCTTCTTCTTTCCACCATCCACCTTCTACTTCTTCATGGACTTCTTCTTCTTTTCAAAAGACTTTCTCTTAGAAGAAGTTTGCTCCACAATAAGTACTGAGCCTTTAGAACCTTTTATAGAAAGCTCAGTAGTAACCAGCATATTCATAAGTTTTGCTAGAGTATTCTGTAGTTTATGCATATGGTAGTTCATGATGAACTGCCCATACGCATCAGTCAAGAATTGCAGAATTATATCAATCCACAAATCCTTATCCTACTTGACATCGAGCTTCTTAAGCTCTTCTAAGTTCTTGATCATCATCAAACAATGATCTTGGATCGACTGCCCATCATGCATTTGAGCCTTAAAAAGTCTTCTAGTGACTTGATATTTGGCTGCGCGACTTTGTTCATCAAACAACTCTTGCAAGTGAGCCAACATTTGGTGGCTAGTTTTAATGTCTTCATGTTGGCGCTAGAGCTCATCAGACATTGAGCCCAACATATAATACATGACTTTATTATCATCATCCATCCACTTCTCTAGAGACGCTTTCTGATCAGCAGATGGATGGGCTGATATAGTGGGAGGATCCTATTCCAACACATGAGTCAACTTCTTGAAATCCAAAATAATTTTGAAGTTTTAGAGCTAATCCTTGAAGTTGGATCCGATCAATTTATGGGTGTCTAGGATACGAGCTAGTGGATTGGATGCAGATAATTTTTTATAGAGAATCAAAGTTTCTAGTTAGATTTTATAATTAGACTTAATTAATTTATTTTAAAATTTTATTTTTAAATAAATTAGGCTCCCACTATTTTTTTGGATTCCTACATTCTCTGGATAGAGATGCAAAAATTTTTGCAATCGATTGACTTCTAGTGGGAGGTGCAGTCTCACCGATTGGCTCACCACCTCACTTAACAGTTATTGGTGATGGGTCAATCGATGAGTGGACAACTCTTATCCAATGATTCTCTAATCATGGTGCACCTAATCCTGATCTCTAATTCATGAATCTCATCATATTTGGAATATTGATCCACTCCTTAGTTAAGTCAGACCCATCATTTGCATGAATTAGATTTTTGATTGGATTCCTCACTGTATTTGAAATATTGAACCCAACCCATCCTCCAACCCGTAGCATCCAATGCCTAACAGATGTGGTTGCATCTTTTCGGTGCAACCGAGCCACTGTAATCAGCTGAGAACAATCAACCCTGGAAAGAGCCCACACATCTACAATGGTAGAAGATCAATTAACTTAATCTTTTCTTACGAAGATTCAATTTAGGTGTCTTAGACTTGACTCAGTCATAATGGTTATGACAAGCCTAGTGGCATGGAATAGCTCGAACTGTTAGCCACCTCAAATCAGAACTGGGTTGACACAAATGGCTAGGTAAGTGAGACCAGTGGAAGGGATATGCCATTAACTCGACAAGAATACATTCAAATTGAGTAGCTCCCAATTAAAAATTAATCGATCATATCTACCAAACTTACCTTAGACACCAAATTATTGAATCAAAACTAATCGAATTAGCCTATAATCTAGACTCAAACTACGGAACCAAATTAGGTCTTAATTGGATCGATCATTTATGGTCGTGAGTCAACCTTGATCCAGACTTATAACTATTGGACTGGTCAATTCTAAGCACTCTTGATCCCACCTAACCAACTTTTAATTTGATTTGATCAACCGCTAGACCTAATTAAGCTACCCAAGCCCAAACCCAATTTTATGAAAATCTCTTAGATCTGAAAATTCTCAATTTTAGACCTAATTAGTTTCATAATCTTAATTCTTAATTAAGTTTAGGTTCATAAATAAAAAAATATGTATCAAAATTCTTGGGTTTCAAGATCTAAGATTTTGTAGAAAAATAAGTTCTGATTTCTAATTAAGGACGAACGCACAGCACCCCTACATGCCATAAGAACTCTCCATTGAATCAGAAGAGAGGACCTTTAAATCCTACTTTGTTCTTATGATCAGACAGCCAAGGAGAATGCCTTAATTAGAAATATAATTGAAACTACAAAACTAATAAGATCTAGATCATATATCACATATGTAATTAATGATCTAACTAATACATGCTTTGTATACATCTCATGTATCATCACTAAATTAAACATGCAAGTTTTTCAGATCTAAAATATTATATATAATATTTAAAAAATAGATTTAAATTGATCATATCAAAATAAAACTATTCTAGATAATTTATAGAACTATTCTACAACTACTCTAAACATGCATCTTTTCATATCACATATGAATAAATCAAAAATTAAAAATTTTATTTTTTATTTTTTAGATCTGATTATAATAATTATAATATAAAAAATAAAAATTAAATAGATTTAAAATTATATTTAATCAAATTGACAACATGATTATACTAGACTACATATAGAACTATTCTATTCCTAGTCTAGTCATGCATCTCATACATATTAGATCTAAATGATTTAATTTTAAATTTTTAATTTTAGATCTAATCACATCTGATATGATATCTAAAATTTTTTAATATTAGATCAAAAATAAAATAAAACTAGATCTAAAATATATCTAAAGAACTACAATCTGGCTCCGATACCAGTTGAAGGAAAAACTTATTTTTTTGGCACAGGATCGTTCAAATATGATTGGATCTGAAGAAATATTTTAATTTTTTTCCTAAAATTCTAATTGAATCTAAAACTTCTTGGATCTAATCATAGAAATTTGATATTAAAAGCTAAAAATAAAATTAAATCAGATTTAATTTCAAGTATCTGACTTGGTAATCTAATTACCATACGATGATCCTGTTGATTCCGAAGGTTCTAGAAGGAGCCACGCACGTGCCTAGCCTCTATCAGTATCCACTCAGACGGGATCTAAATATCTTCTTTTCATAAATCTCTTCTTCAAAAATTAGATCTGGATTTGATTTGAAAAGCCTTCAAAATGACTTCTGAGGGCAGCCTATTCGTCTCACAAACACCGTCACGTAGATGCTGAATCTTGTGCCAAATATCTTCGACCTTCAACTCAAATTTGTGCCTAACTTTTTAGGCATGTAGAAGAGAGGGAGAGAGAGGATATAGGGGGAAATGGATATCAGAGGGAAGGCTCCTTTGGGTGTGGAAAAAATAAATTATGTTGAGGCAATTTCATAAGAAGAGTTCTTATACAAGACATAGCGCCACAAAGAGTCCCTTTTTGAATCAAAACCTTACTAATTCGACCATTGAGACTCTTGGACCTGATCTCCACGAAAAACCCTAGATCTTAGTTAGTTTTGACACTAAAAATCCATCTGGAAGGTGGCAGCATGAAAGGATAAGGAAGAGTCCATGTGTGTCTAGGACTCTTCCCTCAAGAATTTGATCCAAATCAAACTCTATCAAAACTTACTCTAGTTACTCCAAAAATTATAAAATTGTGCACACCTAAAGTATAACTCATGCCCTATCACATATCCAAAAATTAGAGCAAAATAATTTCTAGATAATTTTTTAAAATTCTTTGATCATGTGATGCTTAATTCTCTCAATTGGGTCAACTATTGAACCTAGTCCAATTGCACTAAGAATGAATTTAATTTTCATAATTAATCTAACCTGGACTTGTTCCAGTTAGATGAAAATAAAACCATTCAAGATACAAGAATGAGTCAAATCAAATTTGACTTAGTTGCGATGAATCAGAAAGATTATAGAAGGAAAAAGTCAGGCTCAATCGTGTGCTAGCATGATTACCTTGAACCTGATTGGATCTAATCCAAATCAATCGAACTAGATTAGCTCAATTGATGATATCCAGACCCAAATCCTTATTTGTATGATCTAGTTAGATTTAGTTCTGTATGGTAATGAGACATGTCATGATCTCCATCATCGATATCATCAAAATACCTTTTGATGGATCAAAACTTTTCTAATTCATATAATTAGAATGATCGATCATCAAAATCATTCTAATTACTCCCAAAATCTACCAGTGACACCAAGCAATATATGGTGGCAATCCATCAAAATTGAAAGTGAACCTCTCAGTGTAATTACCTGTGTGATTGGGTTCTTCTATCTTGAGCCACGATAGAATTAGGGTTAAGGTGAACTCTTCAAATGCAATATCCATCATATAAATTATTCATTTGATTCGAGTCCTATGTGAAACCCTTATAGAAACTCTTTCTATCATCTTCACTCTGCCATGGCCATGGACTTATGGATTTGATTCTAATGATCATCATAGGGCTACTCCTCATCTACAGAGGTAGATAGATCCCTTATTGGTGCAATCCAATTCCTACAATGAACGTACTATAGCCAACATACACCTTAGGGTTCCAAATGACTAAGAGACTGAGTTATAGTGCATTCAAACTACAACACCCTCAAGATAAATTATTGATGCACCTCAGGTCAAAGAACCAGACACACTACTGCAACATCGAGCCAGTCATCGATGAGAAGGTAGACTTCCTTATGAATGCTCGAGGTGGTCATGCTCAGTGCCCTCATTCTCTAATGAGTACCTATATTCTCGCTCCAATGTCTCCACACCATAGACTCAAGATTCATCTACTCAAAAAAGGTGATCATACACCAACCTTCCAGATTAATCACCATCCTTAAGATGATCCTATAGTCGGAAGTAGTTTATGAGTTAATTATGAAAATTCATGTCTTAAATTTTTAACTCTTTGAAAATATGAATTATCATTATCATTAACTCAAAAAAATTTTTACATACACTTTAAATACACACTATGATAAAAGATAATTCTTTTATTAATTTATAGTCAAAATTATAAAATTATCCTTAGAAGTGTATTAAAGTGTTAGCCAATCTGGCTTCTAGGGCACACATCTAATAGTGGCAACCCATCAAAACTGAAAGCAAATCTCTTGGTGTAGCTATTTATATGATTGGATTCTTCTAGCTTGAGCCCTGATGGGATTAGAGTTAAGATGAACTCATCAAACCCAACATTCGTCATATGAATTAATCATTCATTTTGAGTCTAATATAAAATCCTAATAGAAACTCTTTCTATCATCTTCACACTGCCATGGCCATGGGCTTAAGGACTCGATCTCATGATCATCATAGGGCTACTCCTCATCTACTGAGATAGATAGATCCCCTATTGGTGCAATCCAATTCCTACAATGAATATGCTATAGCCAACATACACCTTATGGTTTTGAATGGCTAGGAGATCGAGTTATGGTATAGTCAAACTATAACATCCTCTATTAGGGTAGATCCACAACTATGAAATATGGATCACCCGCCCAAGATCACCTATAGGAGATATAGCACTACTTGCTGCTATGGAAAGATAGAAGAAGACAAACGAACACAACCATATACATGGTTTGGCTCAAGTGCCTACATCACGGGACATGCATTGCTTCACTACCGAGAAAGAATAAAAGAGGAGATACAATCTCAACTCACCAACCCTCTCTTAGGATCTAGAAGCACTCACCCATACAATGCTCTCAAAGTAATCCCAAGAAGACCCCACTCACAGATCTACCAGTCTAGGGCCCTCGACATCTCTAGACACTATGTGATCCTCTCAATCTCTATATCAAGCCCCAGCCTATGTTCCAAGGCAATCCCGCCATTCCAGGATACTCTCGACTTCCTTGATGCTCTTGGCGCTCCCTGAGATCTGGCGCTTGATATTCCTGAGAAGCCTCTAGCACACTATGTAGAGATACTCTCCTCGATTGTTGCACTGCTAAGCCTCTATCAGCCTCCCGTGCCTTCGAAGAGGTGCTACTACAGCACTACAGTATTCCTTGTCTTGTCTCTGCACCATCTAAGAGATTTTTCAAAGAGTCATATCTTCTTAGGTCATCTGGTCTTCTTATAAGCCCTGATCAATCCAATAGCCATCCAATTAGCTCTCGCATGCTTTCTTGGCCGCTAGATAGCATAATAGCTCCATAGACCCTATGACTAGACCTGATCTATGAGTCAGAGGCTATAGACCTCATGAAAAGACTTCCACATGCACGCTCGAGTGCACTGTTCATCTATGTTGTTCGCCTCCATCAAGTCGGCTCAGTTCATAGTAAGGCTGGCTCAACTACGTCTCATCCAAGCATAGCTTTCTGTCTACCTGAGAGATTCAACTCGGATCCACCTCAAGCCGATTTGATCTCAACTCGAGCTAGCTTGACTATGTATCAGAGCCAACCCGACTATATTGGCTGATCCTTTTCTCATGGCTTCTGAACATCGTTGTTGACTTATTATGGACCGAGTCTCGAGATGCAAGATTCCAACATTCTCCACCTCGACTCGATCTTCGACTCCACCTCAAATCTAAGAGCTTCCTAAATGATACCGCCTTAATGTCCTGGGGCTATCGCCTACTGCTCATGGATCGACAAACATGGAAGTCGAGCCAGGCCACTCGATCCTAAACTGAGTCTCATGCCCGATCCATCTCCACCTAAAGCTCCACCTCGCACTGAGCTCCATCTGGCTTCTTCTTGTACATGAGAGCATCTACCTTGATTGTGCCCTTCTTCTAACTTGATCACCACCATTGTAACCCATTGTATGACTTGACTCCTCTTGGCTCTAATACCACTATAGGGTAGATCCATAACTGTGGAACATGGATCACCCACCAAAGATCACCTGTAGGAGATATGGCACCACCTATTACTATAGAAAGATAGCAGGAGACAAACGAATACATCCATATACGTGGTTCGGCCCAAGTGCCTACATCCTTGGGACAAGCAATGCTTCACTATCGAGAAAGAATAATAGAGAAGATACAATCTCAACTCACCAACCCTCTCTCAGGATCCAGAAGCACTCACCCATACAATGCTCTCAAAGTAATCCCAAGAAAACCCCCCTCATAGATCTACCAGTCCAGGGCCCTCAACATTCCTGGATACTCTGTGATCCTCTTAGCCTTTACATCAAGCCCCAGCCTCTGTCCCTAGGCAACCCCACCATTTTAGGACACTCCCGGCTTCCTTGATGCTCCTGGTGCTCCCTGAGACCTCTGGCTCTTTCTGAGACCTGGTGCTTGATCTCCCTGAGAAGCCCCTGGCATACTATGCTGAGATACTCTCCTCAGCTGCTGCACCGCCGAGCCTATCTCAACCCCCCATGCCTCTAAGGAGATGCTATAGCAGCACTCCAGCGCTCCCTATCTTGTCCCTGCACTGTCTAAGAGGTTTTCTTGAGAGTCATATCTTCTTAAATTGTTTGGTCTTCTTATAAGCCCTAATTAATCCAATAGCCATCCGATTAGCTCCCGCATGCTCTCCTAGCTGCTAGATAGCACAATAGCTCCAAAGACCCTATAACTAGATCTGGTCCATGAGTCAGGGGCTATAGACCCCATGAAAAGACTTCCGCATGCATGCCCATATGTGCTATTCATCCATGCTGTTTGCCTCCATCGAGCGAGCTTGATCAATAGTCGGGCCGGCTCGACTATGTCTCACTCGAGCATAGCTTTCTATCCACCTGAGAGAGCCAGCTCGAATCCACCTTGAGCCAACTCGATCTCACCCCAAGCCAGCTTGACTGCATATCCAAGCCAGTCCAACTGTATTTGCTGATCCTTTTCTCATAGCTTCTAAGTGTCGTTCATGACTTATTATGGATCGAATCTCGAGGCACAAGATTCTAACACCCTCAAGATGAACTACCGATGCACCTTAGGTTAAAGAATCAGACACACCACTGCAACATTGAGCCAATCATCGATGAGAAGGTAGACTGCCATATGACTGCTTGATGTGGTCACACTCAGTGCTCTCGTTCTCTAACAAATACCTATACTTTCACTCCAGTGTCTCCACACCGTAGACTCAAGACTTATCTATCCTAAGAAAATAATCGTACATCAATCTTCTGGATCGATCACCATCCTTATGATGATCCTATAGTTAGAAGCAATTTATGAGTTAATTATGAAAATTCAAGTCTTAAATTTTTAACTCTTAAAAATATGATTTATCATTATCATTAACTCATAGGATATACACAGATACTTTAAATATACATACTATGATAGAAAATAATTTTTTATTAATTTATAGTTAAAATTATAAAATTGCCCCTAGATGTATGATAGGATTGGTGTACAGGGCGGAAGCATGGATTTCAAAGCAAAAATATGAAATCATATAAACCAAACCCAAACCCTAGGACCACCTCATTAGCAATTAAATCATATAATATGCATTTGTAACATAAAAGAAAGTATTAGAACATGCCTCTTATCGCTAAACCCTAAATTGATCTTGATCGTCGGTAGCAGTCCGTCAGGGTTTCCACCAGGTGCCCACGTGTTCACCCTCCAATGTTGATCCACACAATGACTTGATTAAGACACCAGCACCTCTGATTTATATAATTAGAGTTCTAATAATAAAAACTTTAATTAAAAAGGGCAAGACCTTCTTTAGCCTTTATGTCACCTTCCTTGCCTCTCCTTATCTATCTTTCTTTTTCTTTTGTCTTCTTAATTTTTCCTTCCTAATCTCTTAGTCTTAAGATGACTTCTTGTCCTTATAAGGATAAGGTCTAGACAAGAGAAAGAAAGAAAGAAAATTGGATAAAAAGAAACTCATTGTAAGAAAGAAAGATAATTTTCACACTCTCGGACTCTTGGTGTGCACCCCTATTTATAATGTACGTAGGGGTGCCAACAAAAAATCTCATTCCCTTTCCTCATCAATTTCTCATGCCCCATCAGCCAATCTCATATCTCATTAGTAAAAATGAGATATAGACTTAGTCCAAGAGGTGCCTTAAAGCAGAAGGACTCTTGGACTAATTCTACGTAAGTTTTTTTTACGAAGAGTCGCAATATTTCATCTTTGGCGCCACCCTTTTCGTCCATTAGATCATGAAACAAGGCCATCCAATGGCTCTAAAAAGGGATGCCCATTCAGCAAGAAGGCGTGGAGATAAACTTTGAATAGTCAAAGTCCCAAGAGACTTTGACTTGGTCCAAGAGACGTCAAGGAGGAGTAGGCAGCATGGAGTCTTGGGCGGCAAGGGGTCTTGGGCGACAAAACATCCTGGGCGAAAAGAAAAAAGAGTATTTCATCTGCAGAAGGACTCTTCTGTGCCCCATATCTGATGTCCATGCATCAATATAAAAATTTACGTGACATAACAAATGGGAAAAAGTCAAAGAAGGTAGGCGCCAACTAATTCCATGCGCCAAAGAGTTCTTTGCGCATGAAAGACTTCCCACGCATAAGAGAGAGACTCTCTGGCATGCATGGGATGTCAGGTATGTGGCACCCAATCTGAAGCCCAATCAATCTAGGTTAATCCAACTTCAAGACCAAATCCTATTTGGCTCAAATCGGATCTAAATTAGCCCAAATCGGAAAGCCGATTCGAATCCAATTCGAAACCAGGTGCTAGGGTTTGCTACATGTGCTAGCATGTTCATCTTGCAAACATGGTCTAATCCAATTAGACCCTTAATCAATTCTCTTTGTGTGTGACCCATTGGGTTCCACATCTAACCAGTAGTGAGTCTGGGTGTGATTTGACCTAATCTGGTTAGAACTCAACCAAACCGATTTAGGTCAAAACTAGCCAACCCAATTTGACTTAATTTAGAACACTTTCTAATTTAATGATCAAATTAAAATTTTAATTTGATCAAACCCACAAGACATGATTGACATCTAGCAACGTATCATGACTTTCCAAAAGATGTAAAATTTTGATGGAAAATACCAAAAATATCCTTCAGTGAAAATTACCATGCAACTAGATCCTTCGATCTTCCCTGCATCCTGAATATGACTCTGGGTATGGAAAATATGTCAACCCAATATCATATTCATTTCTCTTTCAATCTTATGATGATGATTCATTTAATGAAATATTAGAAACCATTTCTAATTTTTCATCATGCTTTGATCAAAGTCTTCCTGAATCATCATTTGTTTGAAGCAAGGTAGGATGCTATTTCCTCTTACCAGGAGAGATCGATTCCATGTTAACCTACTCACAACCTTCATATATATAATCTACCATATCCAGATCATCCCGTACATAACTGAGTCATGAATGAGTATGAACCAAAATATGGATTTATATATATAAGATTCTATGGTAGTTTCAGGTCAAAGGATTACATGCACAAATTCCACTATGAGAACCATCTATTGACATGTAGATAAGACTCCATTAGATATTCTCAATTTGGATCAATTCAGTGAACTCATTCTCTAATGAGCACCCACATTCTTGTATTAGTGTCATACACAAGTTATTGTGAGATCAATCACCCTCTCAATCGAGCATACAAAGAATGTGCTAGTCTTACCGAAAAATATTGATCCCTAACTCAATGTCCCATCGACTAGGAATATTTAAATTAGGATTTTAAGATTTTAGGTCTCACTAGTATGATCTCATCATAATCCTAAAACCATAGCCCTAATTTATAGGATTCATCATAATCTTAAATAAATAATAAGACACTGCATATGATGAAATAAATGCCTTTATTTATTAAAAATGTCATTACATGAGTCTGGAAGACAAAGAACATCCCAAAAATAAATTGGCTTGAGGGCATATTCCTTTCAATCTCCCACTTGCACTAAAGCCAATCGCCCTTATATTTTAATCCCATACAATCAAGGTGGCGATCAAACAGTTGCAGTGGTAAAGCCTTAGTGAATGGGTCTGCTATGTTGTTCTTTGTGTCCACTCGTTCTATGACTACATCTTGTCTTTCAATAATTTCTCGAATGAGATGGAAGCATCTCAGAATGTGTTTGGATTTATGATGAGACCTTGGTTCCTTTGCTTGAGCTACAGCTCCAGTATTATCATAGTAAAGTGGTACTGGATTCTCAATTTCAGGAATAACTCCCAATTCAGTGATGAACTTCTTCATCCAGACAGCTTCCTTGGCGGCTTCACTTACAGCTATGTATTCTGCTTCAGTGGTTGAGTCAGCTACAGTTGGCTGCTTAGTACTCTTCCAACTTACTGCTCCATTGTTCAGAGTAAAGACATACCCTAAAATGGATTTGCTATCATCTGGTCTGATTGAAAACTAGAATCAGAATATGCTTCTAATTTAAGATCAGAACCACCATATACTAGAAAAATATCTTTAGTCCTTCTCAAGTACTTAAGAATATTTTTCACAGCTTTCCAATGATCCTCTCCTGGATCAGCTTGAAATCTACTTGCAATGCCTAAAGCATAAGCAACATCAGGCCTTGTACATAACATGGCATACATTATTGATCCAACAGCCGAAGCATAAGGAATAGAACTCATTCTATTTCTCTCTTCAGGTGTCTTAGGAGACATCTTTTTAGAGAGATGTATGCCTTGACTCATGGGTAAATAACCTCTTTTACTCCCATCCATACTGAATCTTTTCAGTATTAAGTCAATGTACCTTGATTGGGACAAGCCTAGCATCCTCTTAGATCTATCTCTATAGATCTTTATTCCTAGTATATAGGATGCTTCTCCCAAATCTTTCATGGAAAACTTATTTGATAGCCATAATTTGACTGATTGTAACATTGGGATATCATTCCCAATGAGGAGTATGTCATCTACATACAGAACCAAGAAGACTATGGTTCTCCCACTAGTTTTCTTGTACACACATGGTTCATCAACATTCTTGATAAAACCAAACTCTTTTACTGTTTCATCAAAATGGATGTTCCAACTCCTTGATGCTTGCTTTAATCCATAAATGGATCTCTTAAGCTTGCATACCTGATTTGGTCTCTCATTTGACTCAAATCCCTCTGGCTGTGACATATAGACCTCCTCCTCAAGGAAACCATTAAGGAAGGCAGTCTTTACATCCATTTGCCATATTTCATAGTCGTGGTATGCTGCTATAGCAAGCATAATCCGAATAGATTTGAGCATGGCAACAGGTGAAAATGTTTCATCATAATCAATCCCCTATTTTTGCCTAAAACCCTTAGCCACCAATCTGGCCTTATAGGTTTCAATTTGACCATCAGCTCCAATCTTTTTCTTAAAAATCCATTTGCATCCAATAGGGTTTATATCCTCTGGTGCATCCACCAAAGTCCATACTTTGTTGGTGTGCATGGATTCCATTTCGGATTGCATGGCAGCCAGCCATTTGTAAGAGTCCTTACTTTTGACTGCTTCCGTATAGGTCAGAGGTTCGTCATTTTCAATGACTTGGGCTTCATTGTTCTCAATAATGAAACCATACCTCATAGGTGTATTTCGTACTCTTTTAGACCTATGGATAGGAGTTATGTGTTCTGGTTCTTTTATATGATTATTTGGTTGAGAAATTTCTATTTGTTTTTCTTGAACTTCACTAAGTTCAATATTTCTGCCACTGCCCTTTTCTAGGATAAATTCTTTTTCCATGAAAATGGCATGCCTACTTACAAATACCTTTTGTTCAGTAGGATGGTAGAATAAATATCCTATACTATTTCTAGGATATCCTATAAATAGACATCTGTCTGATCTAGCATCAAGTTTATGTCCAAAATTTCTTTTGACATAAGCTGGACAACCCCATATCTTAAGATACTTAAGATTAGGTTTCTTACTTCTCCATATGTCATATGGAGTACTAGATACAGATTTAGAAGGAACTCTATTCAAGATGTAAATTGCAGTCTCCAGAGCATGACCCCAGAAGGAAATAGGTAAATCAGTGAAGCACATCATGGACCGTACCATATCTAATAAGGTATGATTTTTTCTTTCGACTACACCATTTAATTATGGTGTATAAGGAGGTGTCCATTCAGAGAGAATCCCTTTAACTTTAAGATAGTCTAGAAACTCACTAGATAAGTATTCTCCTCTCCGATCAGATCGAAGGATTTTTATACATTGTCCAGTTTATTTTTCGACCATACTTTGATACTCTTTAAATTTATCAAAGGCTTCTGATTTGTGTTTCATAAGATACACATATCCAAACCTAGATAAATCATCAGTGAATGTAATAAAATAAGAGTATCCTCCTCTGGCTTGAGTTGTCATAGGACCACATACATCCATATGTACAAGTCCTAATAACTCATTTGTCCTTTCTCTATGTCCACTAAATGGAATCTTGGTCATTTTACCCATGAGGCATGATTCACAAGTTCCCAATGATTCATAATCAAAAGGATCAAAGAACTTTTCTTTGTATAACTTGTTAATCCTAGCCTCACTAATATGACCTAATCGACAATGCCAAAGTAAAGTATTATTTATGTCATCTCTCTTACGTTTTCTATTTTCATCAATATGAAATATATTATCATCCAAACATAGAGTCAACAAACCATTGCTAAATATGCCAAAACAAATATTTTCATTAGAATATTTGATCGAGCAACCTTCGCTCGTTACATTAAGACTATAACCTTATTTTAATAACAAGGGTATAGATATAATATTTCTAATGATCTTAGGCATATAATAATAATTTGTAAGCTCTAAGATCTTCCCATAATGTAACTTCAATATATTTGTCCCTACAGCTTCTGCTTGGATAGACTCTCCTCCAGCGCCATAGAGCTTGAAGTCACCTTTCTTCAAACTCTTAATTTTCTGCAGCCCCTGCAAAGATTTGCAGATATGAAAACCACAGTCGGTATCTAATACCCAAGAATTTGAAATGAAAGAATTTAATGATAATATAGTATGTATCTCATACATACCTTTTGGTGCATTATTTGCACCAGACTTCATGGTTGCAAGGTAAGCCTTGCAATTCCTCTTCCAATGATCTACTTTGCCGTAGTCAAAATAGGTCAATTATTCAGAGGCCTTCCCCTTTTTCTTCTTATTTATACCACTTTTAGGATTCAACCTTCTCTTTGAACCTTTTTTGCCTGCCTTCTTCTTGGAGATCCCTTCCACAAGAAGAAGAGGAGCCTTATCTTTCTTGATATGGCTTTCTACTGTCTTGAGCATATTTAACAGCTCAGGTAATGAAGAATTCAGTTTGTTCATGTGATAGTTCACGACAAACTGAAAAAATGATTCTAAGAGTGATTGCAGGATCAAATCCTGACTTAACTCTCCATCCATAACAAAACCTAATTGACTTAATCGAGTGATTAGGTCAATTACCATCAAAACATGATTTTGTATGGATGTTCCTTCTATCATTCTTGCATGAAATAATTGCTTAGATATCTCATATCTAGCAGTCCTACTATGCTCTCCATAAAGCTCTTTTAGATTGAGCAATATGGACTTGAGTGTCCATGCTATCATGCTGCCTCTGTAATTCATTATTCATAGAGGCAAGTATGATGCATTTGACAGTAAGAAAATCATTTTGCCACATCTTGTATGTGGACTTATCTTCATCTGTGGCATCATTTTCCTAATGGCTTAGGATCAGGGGCATCAAGAATATAGGAGAGTTTTTCTTGACTGAGTACTATTTTTAGGTTTCTCAACCAGTCAACATAATTTTGATCAGTCAATTTATTTGAATCCAAAATTGAACGTAATGAAAGTGAAGAAGCCATTTAATCTACATAATAAAGAACAATATATAAGCAAACAACTTCATGATGACAAACATAATTAAATTAGGACTTTAATTTAATTATGTCTCCCACTAAAAAAAATCATAACCCTCTTATTGATTTTCTTAGTGAGAATAAGATCCTAATTCCTTATAAAAAGTCTTGTGGTTGCACAACAAACCTATTATAAGTTCAAAGGTAGGAAACTCTTTCCAATTGCATTTTATGCAACTCTCAAAAAACTTTTGCCTCTAAAATATTAATAGCCTTGTGTTAGCACAACAAACTTTAATATTTTAGTTTAAGTAGAACCCTTCATTTCTATACAGTCAAAATTGAAATATAACTACTTTTGTGGTTACACAACAAAGTAGTATATTCAAAATGCTGTAAGCATCTCAATGCACTAGATTAATATTACATCATTCTCCATGATAGATCTTGTGGTTACACAATAGAAACTAATATGGTTCTGGACATAATAAGAAACCTAGTATGAAGGAAGGCCTTAATGTAGTGAATATAATACTAAGCATTTCAATCTAGAATTAAATTAATCGAAATCAGGCCAGGTAAATGGGAGAGAAATGGGAGTCCCCCCGTTGCTTTCCTTAGACACCAATAAATTGGCCAGGTCAGACAATGGAACCAATTAAAAAACCATGTTCTCTTTACCAATCAAGAACCATTTTTTCTAGACACCGATTGATCAATTAGACATCCTGACTGATTCAGCTAAAGATTAATTACACTACAACTTAATATAATTTTTTATAGAGGGATTTAAATGGTCTCAATGCACATATTGATTTAAATCAAACTAAATGCATAATAGCATTAATTATGATAAAATTTATATATATCAATTAACATGTATAATTATTCTAGGACAACCATCATTATATAGTGAATACTTTCCACTATATCAGGGCAACCTTTACAGAATAATATATACAACATAATCTCATTATGATATAAAAAAAAATATGATCTCATCATATAAATTAAAATATGCTAAAAATATTATATCATATTTTTTATTTATGCCATTATACTATAAGCAAAGCATTATATGATTTAACCTAATAAGGCTTGCTCTGATACCACTGATAGGATTGGTGTACAGGGCGGAAGCATGGATTTCAAAGCAAAAACATGAAATCATATAAACCAAACCTGAACCCTAGGACCACCTCATTAGCAATTAAATCATATAACATGCATTTGTAACATAAAAGAAAGTATTAGAACATACCTCTTATCGCTAAACCCTAAATTGATCTTGATCGCCGGTAGCAGTTTGTCAAGGATTCCACCAGGTGCCCACGTGTTCACCCTCCAACGTTAATCCATACAAAGACTTAATCAAGACACCAGCATCTCTGATTTATATAATTAGAGTTCTAATAATAAGAACTTTAATTAAAAAGGGCAAGACCTTTTTTAGCCTTTATGTCACCTTCCTTGCCTCTCCTTATCTATCTTTCATTTTCTTATCTTCTTAATTTTTCTTCCTAATCTCTTAGTCTTAAGATGACTTCTTATCCTTATAATGACAAGGTCTAGATAAGAGAAAGGAAGAAAGAAAATTGGATAAAAAGAAACTCTTGTAAGAAAGAAAGATAATTTTCACACTCCCAGACTCTTGGTGTGCACCCCTATTTATAATGTACATAGGGGTGCCAACAAAAAATCTCACACCCTTTCCTCATCAATTTCTCATGCTCCATCAGCCAATCTCATGCCTCATCAGTAAAAATGAGATATAGACTTAGTCCAAGAGGTGCCTTAAAGTAGAAGGACTCTTGGACTAATTCTACGTAACGTTTTTTTACGAAGGGTCACACTATTTCATCTTTGGTGCCACCCTTTTCATCCATTAGATCATGAAACAAGGCCATCCAATGGCTCTAAAAAGGGATGCCCATTTAGCAAGAAGGTGTGGGGATAAACTTTGAATAGTCAAAGTCCCAAGAGACTTTGACTTGGTCCAATAGACGTCAAGGAGGAGTAGGCGGCATGGAGTCTTGGGCGACAAAACATCCTGGGCAAAAAGAAAAAAGAGTATTTCATCTATAGAAGGACTCTTCTATGCCCCATATCTGATGTCCATGCAAATATAAAAATTTATGTGACATAACAAAATGGAAAAAATCAAAGATGCTAGGCACCAACAAAATCCATGCGCCAAAGAGTTCTTCGCGCATGAAAGACTTCCCACGCACAAGAGAGAGACTCTCTGGCATATGGGATGTAGGTATGTGGCACCCAATCTGATGCCCAATCAATCTAGCTTAATCCAACTCAAGACCAAATCCTATTTAGCTCAAATCGGATCTAAATTAGCCCAAATCGGATCCAAATTTGCCCAAATCGGAAGCTGATTCAAATCCAATTCGAAACCAGGTTCTAGGGTTTGCTACATGTGCTAGCATGTTCATCTTGCAAACATGGTCTAATCCAATTAGACCCTTAATCAACTCTCTTTGTGTGTGACCCATTGGGTTCCACATCTAACCAGCAATGAGTCTGGGTGTGATTTGACCTAATCTGGTTAGAACTCAACCAAAACGATTTAGGTCAAAACTAGCCAACCCAATTTGACTTAATTTAGAATACATTCTAATTTAATGATCAAACTAAAATTTTAATTTGATCAAACTCATAAGACATGATTGACATCTAGCAACGTATCATGACTTTCTGAAAGATGTGAAATTTTGATGAAAATACCAAAAATATCCTTCAGTGAAAATTACCATGCAACTAGATCCTTTGATCTCCCTGCATCCTGAATATGACTTTGGGTATGGAAATATGTCAACCCCAATATCATATTCATTTCTCTTTCAATCTCATGATGATGATTCATTTAAGACAACATTAGAAACCATTTCTAATTTTTTTTCATCATGCTTTGATCAAAGTCTTCTTGAATCATCATTTGTTTGAAGCAAGTAATCATCATTTGTTTGAAGCAAGTAGGGTGCTATTTCCTCTTACCAGGAGAGATCGATTCCATGTTAACCTACTCACAACCTTCATATATATAATCTACCATATCCAGATCATCCCGTACATAACTGAGTCATGAATGAGTATGAACCAAAATATGGATTTATATATATAAGATTCTATGGTAGTTTCAGGTCAAAGGATTACATGCACAAATTCCACTATGAGAACCATCTATTGACATGTAGATAAGACTCCATTAGATATTCTGAATTTGGATCAATTCAGTGAACTCATTCTCTAATGAGCACCCACATTCTTGTATTAGTGTCATACATAAATTATTGTGAGATCAATCACCCTCTCAATCGAGCATACAAAGAATGTTCTAGTCTTACCGAAAAATATTGATCCCTAACTCAATGTCCGATCGACTAGAAATATTTAAATTAGAATTTTATGATTTTAGGTCTCACTAGTATGATCTTATCATAATCCTAAAACCATAGCCTAAATTTATAGGGTTCATCATAATCTTAAATAAATAATAAGACACTGCATATGATGAAATAAATATCTTTATTTATTAAAAATGGCATTACATGAGTCTTGAAGATGAAGAACATCCCAAAAATAAATTGGCTTGAGGGTATATTCCTTTCAATGTGTATTACAAGTGCTTAGCCAATCTGGCTTCTAGGGCGCACATCTAACAAACTCCCATTTGACCTAAAGTCAATTGGCTACAAATCTTAGTTCCATCTTCTTAAGATAGACTTCGATCTTCTCCTATCCCAATAGCTTCGTTAGTTGGTCAGCCATATTGTCTGCGGTTTTGACTCTCTTGACCTCAACATATTCCTTCTCAAGGAAATCGTGGATTAGGTGGAGTCACTGCTCAATGTGCTTGGATTTTCTGTGAGACCTTGGCTCCTTCGCAAGGGCTATGGCACCATTATTATCATAGTACAAAGGGATGACGCCTGATGGCATCACTCCAAGCTCTGTGGTGAGCTTTTTATACCAGAATGACTTCTTCGCAGCTTCTAATGTAGTGATGTATTCTGCTTCCATAGTGGAGTTTGCTATCACCATCTGCTTGGAACTCTTCTAGCTAACAGCACCACCATTGCACATAAACAGACTTTCAGATGTCGACTTTCGATTATCCATGTCGAACATAAAATCCAAGTTTGTATACCCCTAGACCTGGAGTTCTTCATTACCAAAGACTAGAAACATATCCTTAGTCCTTCTCAAGTACTTAAAGATGTATTTCATAGAAGTCCAGTACTCTTTGCCTAGATTCGATTGATACCTGCTCGTGACACTCACAGCATGGGCAATATCAGGTCGTATACATAGCATGGCATACATAAGGCTCCCTATTGCCGAAGCATAAGAAATCTTGCTCATGTATTCAATCTCCTTAGGAATGCTAAGGTGCATCTTTTTGGAGAGATAAATACCATGTCTAAAGGATACTAGATCCCTTTTGGAGTTTTTCATGCTAAACCCTTTTAGCACCTTCTCTATGTACATCTTCTATGAAAGTCCTAGCATCCTATTCGGTCTATCTCCATAAATCTTAATTTCCAAAATAAAGGATGCTTCTCCTAGGTCTTTCATAGAGAACCTTTTAGACAACCACATTTTAACCATGGTCAACATAGGAATATCATTTCCAATTAGGAGGATATCATCCATGCATAGTACCAAGAAGACAACAATGCTTCCATTAACCTTTTTGAAAATACATGGCTCCTCCTTATTTTTTATGAAACAAAATGATTTGATCACGTTATTGAAATGAGTATTCCAGCTTCGAGATGCTTACTTAAGTCCATATATAGACCTTTCTAGCTCCGAAGATGTAAAACTAAGCGGCTACTCCATATAGATATCTTCTTCTAGATATCCATTTAAGAATGTCATTTTCACGTTCATCTACCATATTTCATAATCGAAATAGGCTGCAACAGCAAGCAATGTATGAATGGATTTAAGCATGGCTACTGGTAAAATGGTATCCTGATAATCAATACCTTCGCATTGACTATACCCTTTCGCCACGAGCCTGGCTTTGAATATCTCTACATTTCCATCGACACCTATCTTTCTCTTGAAGATCTATTTACACCCAATAAGTACTATACCTTCGGTGGATCTACTAAGGTCCAGACTTGGTTTGAGCACATTGAGTCAATTTCTAACCTTATTACCTCTAATCATTTCTCAGAGTCGATATCTTATATGGCCACATCATAGGTTTTGGGATCATCATCATGAACCCTATTTTTCATGAGGAATATTTTTTCTACATCTTCTAAAATAGTATCTAAGTACCTTTCAGGAGGACGAAAAATCCTAGTTAATTTTTAAGGTGGAGGAGGTAGTGTTTGGACTGGCTCAATCTGATTGGATTCTATAGATTTCTTAGCTCATTGCTCTTGGAAGACTTTCTCCTTGAGCCTGATCTATCTTCCGATGTCATCATCTTGAATAAATTATTTTTCAAGAAAAATGGCATGTCGACTCACAATCACATTGTGGTATTCTAAAAGATAGAAATAATATCCTAACGATTCTTTAGGATATCCAATGAATCGAGCTCTAAAGGAACTAGATTCTAACTTGTCTGCCTGCTGTCTCTTGATATAAGCCAGACAATTCCAAATTCTGAGGTGACTCGACTTGGTTTCTTACCATGCTATATCTCATACAGTACGGTAGAAATGATTTTAGAAAAAATTCTATTCAGTAAATATATAGTAGTCATTAGACTATATGCCTAAAGAAGCTCTAGAAGATTCGTGAAGCTCATCATGGATCGGACCATATCTAATAGGATCCGATTTCTCCATTCTGAAATTTTATTAAGTTGAGGCATTCCAGATGGAGTCTACTGTGAGACTATGCCATTATCCTTAAGATAGTTTTGAAATTTCTGACTAAGCTATTCACCTTCTTGATCTGATCGAAGAATCTTAATGATTTTTTCTATTTATCTTTCTACTTCGAATCTGAATTTTTTGAACTTTTTAAAGGCTTCAGACTTATGTCGCATCAAATACACATACGTGTATTGAGATAAATTATCGGTAAAGATGATGAAATAGATATAATTGCCCTTGGCCAGCACATCAAATGGGCTATATATATCTGTGTGTACCAGGGCAAGTAGGTCTATGGCTCTTTCCCCATGTCTTACAAAAGGAAGCTTGGTCATTTTGCCATGAAGGCATGATTCATAAATCAGATATGACTCAAAAGTCAACGGACTCAATCATCTGGATTTCTCTAATTTATTAATCCTATCTTTAGCTATATGACCTAGCTTAAGGTGCCAAGATATCTATCGTTTAAACTATCCCTAGGTCGCTTTGGTCCTATGGCATTCACATTTTGCTCAATATTGAAAACAAAAACATCAATATATAACTGATAGGGATCATTAATAAGAAAACCACTTGTAATTTTATTTCTTTCAAAAAGAATATTACAATGGTTCTTAAGAAAACTAATTACATAGCCTTTTATGCTAAATATGAAATAGAAATCAAATTTTTGCTTGCTGCAGGCATACAAAAATAGTCCCTAAGTTCTAAATCTAATCCTAGTGGTAGTCGAAGAGGGTAGCTTCCCATGACCACAATAGCCACTCTTGCTCTATTTTCGGTGCATAGGATCACCTCATCATCTCTCAGCCTCCTACTCTTCTCAAGATCTTGCATAGAAATGCACAAATGAGCACTAGAACTAAAGTCAAGCACCCAACTGGATGCAAAAAAATCATTATATTAGATTCAATTACAAGCATACCTCTAGAAGGACCTGACTCCTTGTTCTTTAGGCTAGCTAGTTATAGAGGGCAGTTTCGCTTCCAATGGCCATCTGTATTGCAATGAAAACATTTTTCCTTGTCAGTGGCCTTCTTCTGCTCTACCTTCTTCTTCTTCCCACCTTCCATCTTCTATTTCTTCATGATCTTCTTCTTTCCAAATGACTTTCTCTTAGAAGAAGTCCACTCTATAGCAAGTACTAATCCTTTAGAATCTTTTATGGAAAACTTAGTAGTGACCAGCATGTTCATAAGCTCAGCTAAGGTATTTTATAGTTTATGCATATGGTAGTTTATGATGAGCTACCCATATGCATCAATCAAGGACTGCAGAATTATATCAATTTGCAGATCCTGATCTAACTTGACATTGAGCTTCTCAAGCTCTTCTACGTCCTTGATTATCATCAAACAATGATCTTGGATCGACTGCCCATCATGCATCTGAGCCTTAAAAAGTCTCCTAGTGACTTGATATTTAGCTGCGTGACTTTGTTTACCAATCAACTCTTTTAGGTGAGCCAATATTTGGTGGCTAGTCTTTATGTCTTCATATTGGTGCTGGAGCTCATCAGACATCGAGCCCAACATGTAATATCTGACTTTATTATCATCATCCATCCATTTTTTTAAAGACGCACTTTATTTAGTGGATGGACGAGCTGGTAAAGTGGAAAGATCCTATTCCAGCACATAAGTTAACTTTTCAAAATCCAAAATAATTTTGAAGTTCCAAAGCCAATCCATGTAGTTGGGTCAGATCAGTCTATGGGTGCAAAGGATACGGGCTAATGGGTTGGATGCAAATATTTTTTCGTAGAGAGTCAAAATTTTTAGTTAGATTTTATAATTAAACTTAACTAATTTATTTAGGAGTTTTATTTTAAAAAAATTAGGCTTTCACTATTTACTCGAATCCCTACACTCCCTTGATAGAGATTCAAAAATCTCTGCAATCAATTGATTTATAGTTGGTGGTGAGTCCCACCGACTGGCTCATCCTTCACCTAACATTTATTGATGATGGGACAATCGATGAGTGGACAACTCTTGTCTAATGATTCTCTAATTATAATGCACCTAAACTTGATCTCTAATTCATGAAGCTCACCATGCTCAAAATATTGCTCTACTCCTTAGTTAAGTTAGATCCACCATTTGCAAAAATTGGATTTTTAATTGGATCCCTCACCATATCCAAAATATTGAGCCCAACCCATCCTCTAATCTGTAGCATCTAATGCTTAATAGACATGGTTGCATCTTCCCAATGCAATTGAACTACTATATCCAGCCAAGAACAATCAACTCCATGAAGGACCCGCACATCTATAATGGTGGAAGACCTATGACTTAAAATTTCTTAGGAAGATTTGATTCAGGTCTCTTTAAACTTGACATGACTTAGTCATAATAATTATGACTAACCTAGTAGCATGGGTTAGCTCGAATTGTTAGCCACCTCAAATCAGAATTGGATCGATATAAATGGCTAGGTAAGTGAGACCAATGAAAGGGATATGCCATTAACTCGATAAGAATGCATTCAGATCGAGTAGCTCCTAATTAAAAATAGTCGATCATATCTACCAGACTTACCTTAGACACCAAATTATCGAATCAAAATCAATTGGGTTAGCCTACAATCCAAGCTCGAACCATGGAGCCAAATTAGGTCTTGACTTGATCAACCACATGTGAATGTGAGTTGCCCTTGACCCAAACTTAATCCTATTGGACTGGTCAATTCTAAGTACTCTTGATCCCACCTAACCAACTCTTGATTTGGTTTGATCCACCACTAGACCTAATTGAGCTACCTAAGCTCGAACCCAATTTTATGAAGGTGTCTTAGATCTAAAAATTTATAATTTTTAGACCTAATTGATTTCATAATCTTAATTCTTAATTAAGTTTGGGTTCATGAATAAAAAATATGTATCAAAATCCTAGGATTTCAGGATCTAGGATTTTGCAAAAAAATAAGTTCTGATTTTTTATTAAAGACAAACACGCAGCACCCCTACACATTGTAAGAATGCCCCATCAAATGAAAGAAGTGGGTCTTTAAACCCTATTTTATTCTTATGACCAGATGGCTAAGGAGAATGCCTTAATCATAAATATATTTTCTACTACCAAACAAGTTAGATCTAAATCGTATATCACATATATAATTAATAATCTAACCTATACATGCTTTGCATACATCTTATGTATCATAACTTAATTAAACATGCATGCTTTCAGATCTGATATATCACATATAATATCTAAAAAATAGAATTTAAATCGATCATATCAAAATAAAACTATTCTAGATAGTTCATAGAACTATTCTACAACTAATCTAAACATGCATCTTTCATATCTCATATGAATAAATTAAAAATTAAAAATTATATTTTTATTTTTTAGATAATTATAATATTTATAATATTAAAAAATAAAAATAAAATAGATCTAAAATTATATTTAATTAAATTAAAAATATGATTACACTAGATTACAAATAAAACTATTCTATACCCAATCTAGTCATATATCTCATACACTATAGATCTAAATTATTTAATTTTTAATTTTTTGATTTCAAATCTAATTATATCTAATGTGATATTTAAAATTATTTAATATCAAAGTATAAATAAAAATAAAATCAGATCTAAAATAGATATGAAAAACTTCTAATGTAGCTCTAATACCAGTTGAAGAAAAAATTCTATTTTCTACCATGGGATCATTCAGATCTAATTGGATCTGAAGAAATATTTTAAAAAAAATTTTAAAAATTTTAATCAAATTTGAGATATCTCAGATATGATCCTATAGATCTGATATTAAAACTAAAAATTAAAATTAAATCTGATTTACTTTTTTTACCTTGGTTGGGTAAACAGCTTTTACCTTGTCGATGATCTATTGTCATCCAAGGTTCTGGATGTAGCCATACAATTGCTTGGCCTCTACTAGAGTCCACTTGGGTAAGATCTAGATGCACTTTCCTTATAGATCTAATCTCAAAAGATTAGATCTAGATCTTATTTGTGAAGCCTTCAAACAAACTTTGAAGGCAGCACTCTATCTTTTGGTTTAGATCGCCCTGTCTTATTTTATCTTCAGCTTTCCTCAACTTTTGATGGCTGAAACCTCACCAACTTTGGTGTGGACATGGAGATGAGAGGGGGGAGCTCTATATGGGGTGTGTAGGAGGTTTATGGTGGTAGCATATGGGCATGGTGATCAAAGGATTAAAGCCCTAGGGCGCAGGGTCTTTAAATAGACTCCTGCACCAACTTAGAGTCCCATTTCATCAAGCAATCAAATTGCTTGATAACTTAGGACTCTAGAGTTGATAGACCACATCCCCAATCTGATTTCTATTAGGTTTGGTTGACCAAAAACATCTCCAAAGGTGGCAGCATGAAGGGATAAGAAAGAGTCCAGGGCATCTAGGACTCTTCCCTTAAGAGTTTAATCCAAATCAAACTCTATCTTAATCCAATCTAGGCATCTCGAAAAATCACCAAATTTGGCATACCTAAAGTATGACTCGAGCCCTATCACATAACCAAAAATTAGAGTAAAAGAGTTCCTATAAAAGTTTCTAAAAAGGTCCAATCCTATGACCCTTAATTCTCTTAATTGGGTCAACTATTGACCCTAGTCCAATTGCATTTCAGAATGGATTTATTTCTAGAATTAATCTGACTTGGACAAGTTTCAGTCAGATGAAAATAAACCCATTTATAATTTAGGAATGAGTTAAATCAAATTTGACTCAATAGAGATAGATCAAAAAACAACAGAAGGACAACGTCAGGCTCAATCATATGCTAGTATGATTTTCTTGAACCTAATTGGATCTAATCCAAATCAATCGAACTAAGTAAGTCTAATTGATCACATCCAGATCCAAATTCTTGTTTGTGTGATCTAATTAGATTTAGTTTTATATGATAATAGGATATGTGGCGATCTCTATTATCGACATCATCAAAATACCTTTCGATGGATCAAAATCTTTTTGATTCACATAATTAGAATGATCGATCATCAAGATCTTTCTAATTGCTTCCAAATTTTACCAGTGACACCTAGCAGTATATGGTGGCAACTCATTAGAACTGAAAGCAAACCTCTAAGTGCAACTACCTACATGATTGGGTTCTTCTATCTTGAGCCTCGATATGATTAGGGTTACGGTGAACTCGTCAATCCCAACATCCATCATATGAATTAATAATTTGATTCGAGTTTGATGTGAAATCCTAATAGAAACTCTTTTTATCATCTTCACACTGCCATGGCTATGGGCTTAAGGACTCGATCTCATGATCACCATAGGGCTACTCCTCATTTATCGAGGTAGATAGATTCTTTATTGGTGTAATCTAATTCCTACAATGAACATGCTATAGCCAACATACACCTCAGAATTTTGAATGGCTAGAAGATCGAGTTATGGTGTAGTCAAACTAAAATATCCTCAAGGTGAACTACTAATGCACCTCAGGTCAAAGAACCAGACACACCACTACAGCATCAAGTCAGTCATTGATAAGAAGGTAGACTCCCTTATGACTGCTCGAGGTGGTCATGCTCAGTGCTCTTATTCTCTAATAAGTATCTATACTCTCACTTTGATATCTCCATACTATAGACTTAAGACTCATCTATCCTAAGAAAGCGATCGTACACTAACCTTCGAGATCAATCACCATCCTCATAATGATCCTATGGTCAGAAGTAATTTATGAGTTAATTATGAAAATTTATATCTTCAATTTTTAACTCTTGAAAATATGATTTGTCATTACCATTAACTCATAGGATGTATCACAGACACATTAAATACACACACTATGGTAGAAAATAACTTTTTTATTAATTTATAATAAAAATTATAAAATTATTCCTAGAAGTGTATTACAAGTGTTTAGTCAATCTAGCTTCTAGGGCACACATCTAACAGCCAGCCTGGGGAGAGAGCGGGTGGTGGAGAAACCGAAGGGTGGGGAAAAGGGGTGTGGTGGACTGGGGTTTTAGGGAGGTGGGATGAGGTTGGAAGCTTACGATCTAGGGCTCGGGAAGGTGGGAGGCAGCCGATGGCTGGGGAAGGCGGGCTGAGTGCAGTTGGGGGGAGATGGCTAGGGGAGAGAGGGTGTGGTAGATCAAAGTTTTGAGGAGGCAGAAGGAGGTCGGGAGCTTGCGATCGGGGGCTCGGGGAGGAGGGAGGCAATTAGGGGCTCGAGAAGGCGGGCTAGGTACAGTCAGAGGGAGGTGGGAGGCTAGAAGCTTGTGCCCGGGGGCTTAGAAAGGTGGGAGGCGGCCGAGGGCTCGGGAAGATAGGTTGGGTGCAGCCAGAGGGAGGCAGTCGAGGGAGAGAGGGGATCGCAAGGGGACTAAAGGGTGAGGGAGAGGAGGATGACGGTTCAAAGTTTTGAGGGGGTAGATGGAGGTGGAGAGCTTGCGGTTGAGGGCACGGAAGGTGGGCTAGCTATAGCCGGGGGTGGCAGCCTGGGGCTCGGGGAGATGGGAGGTGGCTAGGAGCTCTGAAAGATGGGCCGAGTGTAGCCAAGGAGAGGCGATCGAGGGGAGGCAGTGTTAGATATATGTGCCCTAGAAGCCAGAATTGGCTGACACTTATAATACACTTTTAGGGGCAAAATTATAATTTTGATTATAATCAATAAAATAGGTTATTTTCTATCACATATGTGTATTTAGTGTCTGTGATACATCCTTTGAGTTAATGGTAATGATAATTCATATTTTCAAGAGTTGAAAATTTAAGACATGAATAATCATTATTAACTCATAAAATGCTTCCAACCATAGGATCATCACGAGGATGGTGATTGATCCAGAAAGGTTGGTGTACAATCGCTTCTCTTTAGTAGATGAGTCTTGAGTCTATGGTGTGGAGACACTGGAGTGAGAGTACAGGTACTCATTAGAGAACGAGGGCACTGAGCGTGACCACCTCGAGTAGTCATTAGGAAGTCTACCTTCTCGTCAATGACTGACTCGATGCTGCAGTGGTGTGTCTGGTTCTTTGATCCTGAGGTGCATCGGTAGTTCACCTTGAGGGTGTTATAGTTTGACTACACCATTACTCGGTCTCCTAGCCATATGGAACCCTGAGGTGTATGTTGGCTATAGCATGTTCATTGTAGGAACTGGATTGCATCAAGATGGAATCTATCTACCTCGGTGGTAGAGGAGCAGCCCTATGATGATCATGAGAATCAAGTCCAGAAGCCCATGGCCATGGTAGAGTGAAATAATAGAAAGAGTTTCTATTTAGATTTTCACATCGGACTTGAATCGAATGATTACATCATATGACAGAGAACTAGGGTTTGACGAGTTCACCTTAACCCTAATCTGATCAGGGGCTCAAGATAGAAGAACTTAATCACACAGGTAGCTGCACCAAGAGGTTCGCATTCAGCTCTGATGGGTTGCCACCATATACTGCTAGGTGTCACTGGTGGATTTTGGGAGCAATTAGAATGATTTAGATGATCGATCATTCTAGCTGTTCGAATCAGAAGAGTTCTGATCCATCGAAAGGAGTTTCGATGATGTCGATGATAGAGATCATGACATATCCCATTACCATACAGAACTGAACCTAACTGGGTCACACAAATAAGGGTTTGAATCTGGTGATCATCAATTGAACTGATCCAGTTCAATTGATCTGAATGAGATTCAATTAGGTTCAAGAAAATCGTGCTAGCACTCGATTGAACCTAACGTTCTTCTTTTACTATCATAAATAAGTTGTCCTGACTGAGCCAAAGGAGTTTGTGCTCGATCAGAGGCCTTCATATGGTCTGACTGGAGCTTGTCCAAGTCAGAAAAGGTTGTCTTATTTTGTAAGACATTACCTACCATTTTTGGTCACCTGTCATTTCTCATCCTTTGACTTTGGTCAAAAGTCTGACCTTTGACTGGTCAAATATTGACCATTGACACTTTGACTTCTTGTCCACATGTCATGCACCTATTGGAGAGCTGGTGGGGGCTTGTCCCCCTACCAGAACCTGGCAAGGAGGAGGGCGCACGCCACCCTTGGCCCAAGTTGGAGGCGCCCAGGAGTCCCTATTGGACAAGGAACTCCATCTCCTTTTTGGATTCCAATTAGAGTTCTCCTAAGAACCAACTTTGACTGGTCTTAGGCACCATCTAAGGATGGAATCCAGGGGACTCTATTCCCACCAATCAGATTTAGATCTGATTTCACAAAGAGGGTTGTGATTGGTTGGGAAGAAGAGGAGTTGGATCACGCATAGTCTATAAATAAGACCCTGCGCCCAACTCAAAAAATGAAAATTGCAATTCCCACACCCCAAGGCTGCCTCTCTCTTCCTCCTCCATGCCAAAGTCTATCATTCTCCCTCTCCTCTCCACATGCCCAAAAGTAGTTTTGGATCCTTGGTTGGTGCAATCTAGATGAAGAAAAAGGCGATAGAAAGCTAGAAGGCTGCGCTGCTGCAAAGGACAACTGCTGATCTTCGAAAAGGAGTTTTGAAGATCCTCCAGATCAGATCCAGATCTAATTTTTGGAGATATGATAGAGAAGAAGAGGATCTCTAGATCCAGCCGAGTGGATACCGGTAGAGGCCAGGCACTTGCATGGCTAGATCCAGAACCTTCCGCTGCTTATAGGATCATCAACGGATAATAGGATTACCCTACATCAAGGTAAATTAAATTTGATTTAATTTATCTATATTTTATTTTAATTATTAAAATAATAAAAATTAGATCTAAAATATTTAGATCTGATTTAGATCAAAGAAAAAAATTTTTGAAATATATCTCTTGATCTGATCAGATCTGAACGAACCTGGTCCGAGAAAATCAGGATTTTCCTTCAACTGGTATCAGAGCCAAGGTTCTAAAGTATTTAGATCTGATTTTAAATTTATTTTAATTAAAAAATAAGTGATTTTAGATGTCACATGAGATGTGATCAGATCTGAAATCAGAAAAAATTAAAATTAAATGATTTGGATCTAAGATTAGAAAATATGCATGACTAGTTCTAAAATAGAATAGTTCTATAGAATAGTCTTGCATGTTTTCAATTTAATTTGATTAAATCATATTTTAGATCTATTTATTTACTATTTTTTGATATTATAATTATTATAATAATATCTAAAAAATAGTAAATAAAAATTATTTAATTTTAACATCATATGAGATATGATTGATGCATGTCTAGACTAGTTGTAGAATAGTTCTACATAATTGTCTAGATTAGAATTTATTTTGATTAGATCAATTTAAATCTAATTTTTTAGATTATTATGAGATAATTTAGATCTGAAAATATGCATGATTCGATACATGAGATGTATGCAAAATATGCCATGATTAGATCTAATTTGTATATGAGATATATGATATAGATCTAAAACTATTTTGTAGTATTGCATGTTCCTGATTAAGGCGTTCCTCTTGGCCGTCCGATCATAAGAATGAAGAAGGGTTTAAAGGCCCTCTCCTTCCCATCCGATGGGGTGTTCTTATGATGTGTAGGGGTGCTGCGTGTTCGTCCTTAATCAGAAACCCAAAACTTACTTTCTGCAAAACCCTAGATCCTGAAACCCTAGGATTTATTGTGCATATTTTATTTATGAACCCTACTTAATTAAGAAATTAAGATTATGAAATATTAATTAGGTCTAAAATTGAGAATTTTAGATCTAAGACATATTCATAATACTGGGTTCGGGCTTGGGTAGCTCAATTAGGTCTAAGCGGTTGATCAAACCGAATCAAGAGTTGGTTAGATGGGATCAACAATGCTTAAATTGACCAGCCTAATAGGATTAAGTCTGGGTCAAGATCGAGTCACGATCAAGCAAGACCTAATTAGGCTCAGAGGTTAGAGTCTGGATTGTAGGCTAACCCAATTGGTTCTGGCTCAACAATTTGGTGTCTAAGGTAAGTTTGGCACATACGACCGACTGATTTTTAATTGGAAGCTACTCGACCTGAATGCATTCTTGTACGAGTTAATGGCATATTCCCTTCCACCGATCTCACTTACCTGGCCATATCTGTTGACACAGTTCTGATCTGAGGTGGTCAATAATCCGAGCTAACCCATGCCACTAGGTTAGTCATAATTGTTATGACTATGACAAGTCTAGTTTAATGAGACCTGAATCAATTCTTCCCTAAGAAAAGATTAAGTCTGAGGTCTTCCACCATTGTAGATGTGCGGGCCCTTCCCGGGGTTGATTGTTCTCGACTGGATACAGTGGCTCAGTTGCACCGGAAAGATGCAACCATGTCTATTAGGCATTGGATGCTATGGGCTGGAGGATGAGTTGGGCTCAATATTTTGGATACGGTGAGAGACTCAATTAGGAATCCAGTCTATGCAAATGGTGGGTCTGACTTAACTAAGGAGTGGATCAATATTTCGGATACGGTGAGATTCATGAATTAGAGATCCAAGTTTGGGTGCACCATGATTAGAGAATCATTGAACAAGAGTTGTTCACTCATTGGCTAACCCATCACCAATAACTGTTAGGTGAGGTGATGAGTCAGTTGGTGAGACCGCACCACCCACTAGAAATCATTAATCATGGAGATTTTTGCATCTCTACAGAGGGAGTGTAGGGATCCGAGAAAATAGTGGAAGCTAATTTATTTAAAAATAAAATTCTAAATAAATTGGTCAAGTCATAATTACAGTATCTAACTAGAATCTTTGACTCTCTACAGAAAAATGTCTGCGTCCAACCCATTAGCACGTATCCTGGACACACATAGACTGACCGGATCCCAATTATAAAGATTGGCTCAGAAACTACAAAATTATTTTGGGTTCTGAGAAGTTAACCCATGTATTGGACCAGGACCCTCCCACCTTACCAGCCCGTCCATCCACTGAACAGAGAGCGTCTCTGAGAAAAATGGATAGACGAAGATAATAAGGCCAGATATTACATGTTGGGCTCGATGTCTGATGAGCTCCAGCGCCAACATGAAGATATCGAGACTGCTCGCCAAATGTTGGCTCACCTGCAAGGAGATGTTTGGTGAACAGAGTCGCGCAGCCAAGTATCAAGTCACGAAATGACTTTTTAAGGCTAAGATGCATGATGGGCAGTCAGTCCAAGATCACTGTCTGATGAATGATCAAGGACATGGAAGAGCTTGAGAAGCTCGGTGTGAAGTTAGACTTGGATCTGCAGAATGATATTATTCTGCAATCCTTGACTGATGCATATGGGCAATTCATCATGAATTACCACATGCATAAACTTCAAAATTCCTTGGCCGAATTAATGAATATGCTGGTCACCGCTGAGCTTTCTATGAAAGGTTCTAAAGGCTCAGTTCTTGCTATGGAATGGACTTCTTCCAAAAGAAAGTCTTATGGAAAGAAAAAGAAGTCTGCGAAAAAGCAGAAGGTGGAAGGAGGAAAGAAGAAGAAGGCAGAGCCGAAGATGAAAACGGCTGCCAAAGGAAAGTATTTCCATTGCAACAGCGACGGCCATTGGAAGCGAAACTGCCCTACTTACCTGGCCACCCTGAAGAACAAGAAGGAAGGTCCTTCTGGAGGTATGCTCGTTATTGAGTCTAACCTTACGGTTTCTTCTGCATCCAGTTGGGTGCTTGACTCTGGTTCTAGTGCTCATCTGTGCACTTCCATGCAGGGTCTTGAGGATAGCAGGAGGCTGAGGGATGGAGACATGATCCTACGCATCGGTAATGGAGCAAGAGTTGCTGCAGTAGCCGTGGAAACATGAACATACCCTCTTCGATTACCATCTGGTTTAGACTTAGTTTTGAAAGACTGTTATTATGTGCCTGCAGCTAGCAGGAATTTGATTTCTGTTTCATGCTTAGCACTAGAAGGCTATGTGATTACCTTCTTTAAGGACCATTGTAACATTCTTTATGAAAGAAATAAAATTGCAAATGGTTTCCTTATTAATGGTCTTTATCAGCTACATATTGATGTACCTATTCTAACTATCGAGCAAAACGTGAATGCCAAACGACCTAGGGATAGTCCAAATGATAGGTATCTATGGCACCTGAGATTAGGTCATATAGCAGAAGATAGGATCAACAAATTGGAGAAAAATGGGCTATTGAGTCCATTGACTTGACTTTCGAGTCATATCCAACTTGTGAATCTTATCTCCAAGGCAAAATGACCAAACTCCCTTTTGTTGGACATGGGGAAAGGGCCACAGATCTCCTTGCCCTAGTACATACTGATGTGTGCGGCCCATTTGATGTGCCGGCTAGAGGCAATTTTGTCTACTTCATTACCTTTACCGATGATCTGTCTAGGTATGGGTATGTGTATCTTATGAGACACAAGTCTGAAGCTTTTGAAAAGTTCAAAGAATTCAGACATGAAGTAGAAAAATAAACTGAAAAACCCATTAAGGTTCTTCGATCAGATCGAGGAGGTGAATACCTTAGCCGAGAAATTCCTAGACTATCTCAAGGAAAATGGCATAGTCTCTCAATGGACTCCACCAGGAACACCTCAACTCAATGGGGTTTCAGAATGGAGAAATCGGACTCTATTGGATATGGTTCGATCCATGATGAGCTTCACAGACCTCCCTGATTTTCTTTGGGGACACTTCATTGTTAACTTCAATTTATCTACTGAATAGGGTTCCCTCTAAAACCGTTCCTACCACACCGTATGAGATATGGCATGGTAAGAAACCAAGTCTGAGTCATCTCAGAATTTGGGGTTGTCCGGCTCATGTCAAAAGACAACAAGCGGACAAGTTAGAGTTTAGGTCCTTTAGAGCTCGATTCATAGGATATCCTAAAGAGTCATTAGGATACTATTTCTACATTCCAGAAGACCACAATGTGATTGTGAGTCGACATGCCATCTTTCTTGAAAAATAGTTTATTCAAGATAGCGGCATTGGAAAGCAGATTAAGCTTGATGAGAAAGTCTCACAAGTACAACGAGCTAAGGACCAATTGGAACCAAATCAGGTTGAGCCAATAAGAACACTACCTCCTCCACCTCGTAGATCGGAAAGAGTTTTCCATCCCCCTGAAAGATACTTAGGTATTATTTCAGAGGAAGTAGAGAAAATGTTCCTCGTAGGTAATGGTGCTCATGGTGATGATCCCAAAACCTACAACGAGGCGATATCAGATATCGACTCCGAGAAATGGCTAGAGGCAATGCAGTCAGAAATTGACTCGATGCACTCAAACCAAGTCTGGACCTTGGTAGATCCACCAGAAGGTATAGTACCTATTGGGTGTAAATGGATCTTCAAGAGAAAGATTGGTGCAGATGGAAATGTGGAGACATTCAAGGCTAGACTAGTGGCAAAAGGTTATAGTCAATGCGAAGGCATTGACTATCAGGATACCTTTTTCCCAGTGGCTATGCTAAAATCCATCCGCACATTGCTTGCCATTGCAGCCTATTTCGATTATGAAATATGGCAAATGGACGTGAAAATGGCATTCTTGAATGGATATCTTGAGGAAGATATCTATATGGAACAGCCGCTAGGTTTCACATCCAGTGATACTGATCACAAGGTTTGCAAGCTGCAAAGGTCCATATATGGACTTAAGCAAGCATCTCGGAGCTGGAACACTCATTTCAATGATGTGATCAAAATGTTTGGTTTCATCAAAAATGAAGAGGAACCGTGTGTCTTCAAAAAGGTCAGTGGGAGCGCTGTTGTCTTCCTCGTATTGTACGTGGATGACATCCTCCTTATTGGGAATGATATTCCCATGATTGACGAACAGTCAAAATTATGGTTGTCCAAGGAATTCTCCATGAAAGACCTAGGTGAAGCATCCTTTATTCTAGGAATTAAGGTCTATAGGGATAGACCGAATAGGATGCTAGGACTTTCACAGAAGATGTACATAGAGAAAGTACTAAAGAGGTTTAGTATGGAAAACTCTAAGAGGGGATTAATACCCTTCAGACATGGTATTCATCTTTCCAAGAAGATGTGCCCTAGCACACCTGAGGAAATAGAATGCATGAGCAAGATCCCTTATGCTTCTGCAATAGGGAGCCTCATGTATGCCATGCTATGTACACGACCTGATATAGCCCATGCTGTGAGTGTCACAAGCAGATATCAGTCAAATCCAGGTGAAGAACACTGGACTTCTGTGAAATGTATCCTTAAGTACTTGAGAAGAACTAAGGATATGATGTTGGTCTTTGGTAATGGAGAACTCCAAGTCCAGGGATACACAGACTCGGATTTCATGTCCGATGTAGATGATCGAAAGTCGACATCTGGGAGTCTGTTTGTGTGCAATGGTGGTGCTGTCAGCTGGAAGAGTTCCAAGCAAACCATGATAGCAGATTCCACCATGGAAGCAGAATATATCGCTGCATCAGAGGCTGCGAAGGAAGCATTCTGGTACAAGAAGTTTGCTGCAGAAATTGGAGTAATGCCATCAGATGCCATTCCTCTATACTGCGACAACAATGGCGCCATAGCCCTTGCTAAGGAGCCAAGGTCTCACCAAAAATCCAAGCACATTGAGCGGCGATACCACCTCATCCGCGATTACCTCGAGAAGGGTTACGTCGAGGTCAAGAGAGTCGAACTCCACAGATAATGTGGCAGACCCACTTACAAAGCCGTTGGGCCAGCAGAAGATCGAAGCCCACCTTGAGAAGATGGGACTTAGACTTGTAGCCAATTGGCTTTAGGATAAGTGGGAGATTGTTAGATATATGTGCCCTAGAAGCCAGAATTGGCTGACACTTGTAATACACTTCTAGGGGCAAAATTATAATTTTGACTATAATCAATAAAATGGGTTATTTTCTATCACATATGTGTATTTAGTGTCTGTGATACATCCTTTGAGTTAATGGTAATGATAATTCATATTTTCAAGAGTTGAAAATTTAAGACATGAATAATCATTATTAACTCATAAAATGCTCCCGACCATAGGATCATCACGAGGATGGTGATTGATCCGAAAGGTTGGTGTACAATCGCTTCTCTTTAGTAGATGAGTCTTGAGTCTACGGTGTGGAGACATCCGGAGCGAGAGTATAGGTACTCGTTAGAGAACGAGGGCACTGAGCGTGACCACCTCGAGTAGTCATTAGGAAGTCTACCTTCTCGTCAATGACTGACTCGATGCTGCAGTGGTGTGTCTGGTTCTTTGACCTGAGGTGCATCGATAGTTCACCTTGAGGGTGTTATAGTTTGACTACACCATTACTCGATCTCCTAGCCATATGGAACCCTGAGGTGTATGTTGGCTATAGCATGTTCATTGTAGGAACTGGATTGCATCAAGATGGAATCTATCTACCTCGGTGGTAGAGGAGCAGCCCTATGATGATCATGAGAATCAAGTCCAGAAGCCCATGGCCATGGCAGAGTGAAATAATAGAAAGAGTTTCTATTTAGATTTTCACATCGGACTTGAATCGAATGATTACATCATATGACAGAGAACTAGGGTTTGACGAGTTCACCTTAACCCTAATCTGATCGGGGCTCAAGATAGAAGAACTTAATCACACAGGTAGCTGCACCAAGAGGTTCGCATTCAGCTCTGATGGGTTGCCACCATATACTGCTAGGTGTCACTGGTGGATTTTGGGAGCAATTAGAATGATTTAGATGATCGATCATTCTAGCTGTTCGAATCAGAAGAGTTCTGATCCATCGAAAGGAGTTTCGATGATGTCGATGATAGAGATCATGACATATCCCATTACCATACAGAACTGAACCTAACTGGGTCACACAAATAAGGGTTTGAATCTGGTGATCATCAATTGAACTGATCTAGTTCAATTGATCTGAATGAGATTCAATTAGGTTCAAGAAAATCGTGCTAGCACTCGATTGAACCTAACGTTCTTCTTTTACTATCATAAATAGTTGTCCTGACTGAGCCAAAGGAGTTTGTGCTCGATCAGAGGCCTTCACTTTGGTCTGACTGGAGCTTGTCCAGGTCAGAAAAGGTTGTCTTATTTTGTAAGACAATACCTAGCCATTTTTGGTCACCTGCCATTTCTCGTCCTTTGACTTTGGTCAAAAGTTAACCTTTGACTGGTCAAATGTTGACCATTGATACTTTGACTTCTATCCACATGTCATGCACCTATTGGAGAGCTGGTGGGGGCCTGTCCTCCCTAGCCAGAACCTGGCAAGGAGGAGGGCGCACGCCACCCTTGGCGTGTGCCCAAGCAGGAGGCGCCTAGGAGTCCCTATTGGACAGGGACTCCATCTCCTTTTTGGATTTCGATTAGAGTTCTCCTAAGAACCAAGTTTGACTGGTCTTAGGCACCATCTAAGGAGGAATCCAGGGGACTCTATTCCCACCAATCAGATTTAGATCTGATTTCACAAAGGGTTGTGATTGGTTGGGAAGAAGAGGAGTTGGATCACAGATAGTCTATAAATAAGACCCTACGCCCAACTCAAGGAGTATCTAAAATCAAGAAGAAAATCCCCATGCCCCAAGGCTTCCTCTCCTCTCCTCCTCCATGCCAAAACATCTTCTCCCTCTCCTCTCCACACCCAAAGTGGTTTGGGTTTTTTGTTGGTGCAATCCAGACGAGAGAAAGGCGATAGAAAGCTAGAAGGCTGCACTGCTGCAAAGGACAACTGCTGATCTTCGGAAGATGTTTTGAAGATCCTCCAAATCAGATCCAGATCTGATTTTTGAAGATGTTATAGAGAAGAAGAGGATCTCCAGATCCAGCCTGAGTGGATACCGATAGAGGTCAGGCACTTATGTGGCTAGATCCAGAATCTTCCGCTGCTTATAGGATCATCAACTGGTAATAGGATTACCCACTTCAAGGTAAATTAAATTTGATTTAATTTATCTAAATTTATTTTAATTATTAAAATAATAAGAATCAGATCTAAAACATCCTAGATCTGATATGGATAAAGAGAAAATTTTTGAAATATATCTCTTGATCCGATCAGATCTGAACGAACCTGATCCAAAAAATCAGAATTCTTTCTTCACCTGATGTGACATAATTCTGAAGCCTTTGAAAAGTTTAAAAAATTCAGACATGAAGTAAAAAAGTATTGCCTAGGTATGGCCACCCAAGAGAGGGGGTTAATTGAATATTTTAAAACATAAATGACTAATGTGTAGAATTGAATAATTTAAACTAAGTAATGTGCACACAATAAATAATATAATCTTGAATGTAAAGAGCAATCCATCAATTTGAGGATGATGGAAGGATAAAGGAATATTTGAGAATCATTTCTCTTTTCTTTTCTACTCATTTTTTTTGGCTTTCTCAATGGATACTCAATATACTCTCCAAAGCTTGTTTTTAATACTCCAAAGATTTTCTTATATATCCTTGAGGTTTTTCATCACTTCTTAACATCTGGAAGGTCTTCAGAAGGGGATCTAGCCATTAAAAAGAGGAAATAGCTGTTGAATAGCTCATGGAATGAAAAAACTGTAGATCTAAAAACTAGCTATTACATCACTGGATCAGCTTAATTTTTGACTGGATTAATTTAGTCTCCACTGGATTGACTTAGTTTATAACTAGATTAGCTCAGTCTCCTAGGTCTGCAAATTTTACTTTCTATTCTTTCTATCTTTTGCTTCCATTGAGATAAGGTCGACTTAGTTCCAGACTAGATCAGCCCAGTTTATGTGTCATGGTGCCAAAGGTTGTTTGTGACCCTTTCTTCTCCAAATTAATTTATAGGCTAGACTTATCTTTTTACTTTGATAAAATCTTTATTAAGATATTAAAAATACTTAAAAAATTATGAGCACTTGGAATTTAAACTACACATCCTTAAAAATAATATTAGATTTTATAACTTATACTCAAAATACTTTATCATCATCAAAATTAATTTTTTAGTCAACAATCTCTTCCTTTTTTATGATGACAAAATTTTTAAGTATATGCAAAATAATATATAATAAGTTTTTAAAAATTATATATTTAAAAGGCATGAAACTACTAAATAAAAAAAGCATACTTCATTCTAGTTAAGCTCAAGCATATACTCAATAATAACTCTCTCTCTTTTTGACAGCATCAAAAAGGATAACTCAAAAGGAGGTAATCAATAAAATCAACAAAGTAAATTTTGCTTTAACAATCCAAAAACATTAGGCTCCTCCTTAATATTATAATTAATTGAGTTCAATTTTTATTCAAAATTTGCTCCTTCTTACTATATGCCAATTTTTTTAGTTTCATTTCTTGCTTCCTCTTGATACAATAGAATCAATTCTTGTTCTTATTAAATTTTATTTCTTATAACCAAATTTATATCACATTATAAAAAATTTAACATTATGACAAGATTTTGATGTAATTTAATATGTTAAATTTATTTTCTTTATTTACCAAATTTTTTCATCCTTATTGTCATTATAAGTATTTACTATAATTCAAGATAACAATTGAGTTTGAAAATATTTCTTTAAAAAATTTAGCTTATGAAACAAATATGTCAATATTTCAAATTGTTCTTACACTTTAATCATGAAAGTTCATAAAATAATTTTATTTTATATATCTTCAATCATAATCAATCATAATACTAATTATAATATAACTAAAATAATATTATCAAAATCAACAAGATAAAATATTGAATCATTTGACATGCAATTGATGGTATGATAAAGGCTCTAGAAGTTAGGAAATTTTTTAAGTTCTTAGAGATCAAACCAAGATGTAGTACTTAATACCAAGCACTTGATCTTTTATGAATAGATAACTTATCTTAAAATACTTTGAATCAGATAATTTTTAAGATGTTTCAATAATTATATGTCATGTAAGAATGTCAAAAATTAAATTAACTTGCAAGTTTTGACACTCAAATGGATACTTATGCAATCAAGCTCGTCTTAATCTAAGTTTCTCAAATAATAACATGATATGAGCAGTTAAGAAAACATGCTAAATTTAAAATGAAAATCTATGCTTAATCAATTAAGATGATATGTGGAGAAAATTGTATTGATTTGAAATCAAATCATTCAAGTCAAAGTGTAAGATTATTGCAAGCATTAAGAAGTCATCAAAATTTATCAATTTACTACTTTTTTGGCAATACATGAAAACTATTTAAATCAAGGAATCACAACATATATACATTCAATGGATCATCAAAATCAATAGATTCAACAAAATAATTTTAATAATCATTGAAAGTGTGATGTCAAAATAAATTTAGCTTTTATCAAGTATCATTGCCCGTCCATTTTGAGTTCTAAGCATCCTTTTTTTTTAAGAATTTGCTTCTTCCATTTCATTGGATGCTTGGCATACCTATAAAAATTAGTTGCTAACTTTTGGTACCCAAGTCATCTTGGGTCCATGAAGGCTGGAGTACATGGTTCCTTTTGAAATCCAAAATTGTTTGATTAAAGTTTGGCCAATTCTTTTAATATTACAATCTAAAATTTTATGGCCAACTTGGTTGCATTTGAAGCAAAATATAAAATGATTCTTAGATGAAGCTCTATTCAACATATTCTTGATAAATTTTTATTTTCTTAAAGGATTATAGTCAATTTTTGCTTTATTGAAAACTATTTTTTGATTGTTTAATATTGCTTGAAGCTTTTATAATCCAAGTGTAAACTTTTCAAACAAGGATTTTAAATTTTCAATCTCTTTTCTTAGTTTCTCATTTTCTTCTAAAAAAGATTTTTCATATTTCAAAAGCTTTTCTTTTTCTTTACTAAGAGTTTTTTAAATTTTAAATGAATTTGTTTTTCTTTAACTAAACTATTTTTTCTTTCGAAAGAGCATCTTGTTCAATCAATATTTTATTCTTTTCTTCAATCAACAGGTTCTTTTCCTTCAAAAGATCTTCTTTTACTAATAAAATATTATTTTTTTCTTCAACAAAAAGAAGATTTGATTTCTTTAGTTCTTTATTTTTCAACCTAATATTTTTAAATTCATCCATTAAATCATGAAAACCTTCTAATAATTCATCAAAAGAAAATTCATTAAATAGATTTAAGCTTACCTCTTCATTATGAGCCATCAAACATAGATTTGTCTCTTCTTCACTTAAGGATAACTCTTCTTCTGATGTTTGAGCTCTCAGTACTTCTCCAATTTGTTAATATAGCTTTCCTTCTTAATTTCATTGAGCTCTTTTCCAGTTGGAGTAAGTCCTATATTTTCTAATTTTATTTTTTCTTCTTTTCCTCTTCTTGTTCAAAATTTTTCTTCTTTCTTATGAATCTCATGAACCTTCTTATAATCATTACCATTTCTTCATCATCTTCTGAATCCTCAATAGAATTACTTAAACTTTCTTCAATAGCCAATGACTTGAGTATAAAGGTTCTCTTTTTCATATGTTCCTCCTCCATGCTTTGGTTCATATTGAGCTCATGTATCATGATCGATCCGATTAATTCTTCTAAAGCAAGCTTGCTAAAGTCCTTGGCTTCTTGAATTGCTATTACTTTTGCTTTCCAAGCCTTTGGTAAGAACGTAAGAATTTTGCATACAAGATCACTATTAGAATAGTCTTGTCTAAGACTCTTTAATTTATTTATAATTTTAGTAAATCTTATAAACATATCACTTACTGTCTCATGAGGTTTCATTTTAAACAATTCATATTTATGAATGAACATATTTATTTTAGATTTTTTGACTTGACTTGTATCCTCATGGGTCGCTTCAAATCTATCTCAAACCTCTTTTGCAGAAAAACATGTTGATATTCTATTGAATTCATTATAATCTAATACACAATATAGAATATTAATAGCTTTAGTATTTAATTGAGCTAGCTTTTTATCTAGCTCATTTCAATCTTTTTTGGTTTAGGTACACACACATCATTGGCAATTATTGTGGGTGTATGAGGATAATTGAGTTTGATATTCCACATATCATAATCTTATGCTTGAATTGACGGATTTGGTGTACAGTGCGGAAGCATGGATTTCAAAGCAAAAATATGAAATCAAATAAATCAAACCCAAACCCTAGGACCACCTTATTAGCAATTAAATCATATAACATGCATTTGTAACATAAGAATAAGTATTAGAACATACCTCTTATCGCTAAACCCTAAATTGACCCTGATCACCAGTAGCAGTACATCAGGGTTTCCACCAGGTGCCCACGTGTTCACCCTCCAATGTTGATCCACACAGAGACTTGATCAAGACACCAGCACCTCTGATTTATATAATTAAAGTTCTAATAATAAGAACTTTAATTATAACGGCAAGACATTCTTAAGCCTTTATGTCACCTTCATTGCCTCTCCTTACCTATCTTTCTTTTTCTTTTATCTTCTTAATTTTTCTTTCTAATCTCTTAGTCTTAAGATGACTTCTTGTCCCTATAAAGATAAGGTCTAGACAAGAGAAGGGAAGAAAGAAAATTGGACAAAAAGAAACTTTTGTAAGAAAGAAAAGATAATGTTCACACACCCCCGGACTCTTGATGCGCACCCTTATTTGTAATGTATGTAGGGGTGCCATCTAAAAATCTCACACCCTTCCCATATCAATATCGCATGCCCCATCATCAAATCTCACATCCATCTAAATTTTTCACCATTTAAAATTATGTAGACTTAGTCCAAGAGGTACCTTAAAATAGAAGGACTCTTCGAACTAATTCTACGTAGTTTTTCTATGAAGAGTCGCGATGCATAAATATATGGCACCATAATTCAAAGGTTTGGATCAGATTAGATGGCCATCTAATGGCTCTTAAAGGGATGCCCATTCATCAAGAAGGCGTGGAGATGTACTTTGAATAGTCAAAGTCCCAAGAGGCGTAAAGAAGAAGTGGGTGGCAAGGAGTCCAAAGCAGCAAGGACTCATGGGCGACAAAAAATCTTGGGCGAAAAGAAAAAAAAATTTCATCTACAGAAGGACTCTTTTGCGCCCCATATCTGATGTCCATGCCAATATAAAAGTTTACGTGATATAACAATATTAAAAATGTCAAAGAAGGTAGGCGCCAACTTATTCCATGCGCCAAAGAGTCCTTTGTGTATGAAAGACTTCCCACGCATAAGAGAGAGACTCTCTGGCACGTGGGATGTAGGTATGTGGCACCCAATCTGAAGCCCAATCAGTCTAGGTTAATCCAACTCAAGATCAAATCCTATTTGGCTTAAATCGGATCTTAATTAGCCTAAATCGAAAGCTGATTTGAATCCAAATCGAAATCAGGTGCTAGGGTTTGCAACATGTGCTAGCATGTTCATCTTGCAAACATGGTCTAATCCAATTAGACACTTAATCAATTCTCTTTATGTGTGACCCATTGGGTTTCACATCTAACCAGTAGTGAGTCTGGGTGTGATTTGACCCAATCTGGTTAGAACTCAACCAAACCAATTTAAGTCAAAAACCAACCAACCCAATTTGACTTAATTTAGAACACTTTCTAATTTATTAATTAAATTAAAATTTTAATTTAATCAAATCCACAAGACATGATTGACATCTAGCAACATATCATGACTACTCGAAAGATGTAAAATTTTGATGAAAATACCAAAAATACTCTTCAGTGAAAATTACCATGCAACTAGATCCTTCGATCTTCCTGCATCCTGAATATGACTCTGGATATGGAAATATGTCAACCCCAATATCATATTTATTTCTCTTTCAATCTCATGATGATGATTCATTTAATGAAATATTAGAAACTATTTCTAATTTTTCATCATGCTTTGATCAAAGTCTTCCTGAATCATCATTTGTTTAAAGCAAATGGGATGCTATTTCCTCTTACTAGGAGAGATCAATTCCATGTTAACCTACTCACAATCTTCATATATATAATCTACCATATCCAGATCATCCCGTACATAACTAAGTCATGAATAAGTATGAACCAAAATATGGATTTATATATATAAGATTCTATGGTAGTTTCAGGTCAAAGGATTACATGCACAAATTCCACTATGAGAACCATCTATTGACATCCATTAGATATTCTCAATTTGGATCAATTCAGTGAACTCATTCTCTAATGAACACCCACATTCTTGTATTAGTGTCATACACAAGTTATTGTGAGATCAATCACCCCCTCAATCGAGCATACAAAGAATGTGCTAGTCTTACCAAAAAATTTTGATACCTAACTCAATGTCCCATCCACTAGGAATATTTAAATTAGGGTTTTAAGGTTTTAGGTCTCACTAGTATGATCTCATCATAATCCTAAAACCATAGCCCTAATTTATAGGATTCATCATAATCTTAAATAATAAGACACTGCATATGATGAAATAAATGCCTTTATTTAAAAATGTCATTACATGAGTTTGGAAGATAAAGAACATTCCAATAAATTGGCTTAAGGGCATATTCCTTTCAATCTCCCACTTGCAATAAAGCCAATCACCCTTATATTTTAATCCCATACAGTCAAGGTGGTGATCAAATAGTTGCAGAGGTAAAGCCTTAGTGAATGGGTCTGCTATGTTATTCTTTGTGTCCATTCGTTCTATGACTACATCTTGTCTTTCAATAATTTCTCGAACGAGATGGAAGCGTCTCAAAATGTGTTTGGATTTATGATGAGACCTTGGTTCTTTTGCTGGAGCTACAGCTCCAGTATTATTATAGTAAAGTGGTACTAGATTCTTTATTTTAGGAATAACTCCCAATTTAGTGATGAACTTCTTCATCCAGACAGCTTTCTTGGCGGCTTCACTTACAGCTATGTATTCTGCTTCAGTGGTTGAGTCAGCTACAGTTGGCTGCTTAGTACTTTTCCAACTTACTGCTCTACTATTCAGAGTAAATACATATCCTGAAATGGATTTGCTATCATCTGGATCTGATTGAAAACTAGAATCAAAATATGCTTCTAATTTAAGATCAAAACCTCCGTATACTAGAAAAATATCTTTAGTCCTTCTCAAGTACTTAAGAATATTTTTCACAGCTTTCCAATGATCCTCTCCTGGATCAGCTTGAAATCTACTTGCAATGCCTAAAGCATAAGCAACATCAGGCCTTGTACATAACATGGCATACATTATTGATCCAACAGTCGAAGCATAAGAAATAGAACTCATTCTATTTCTCTCTTCAGGTGTCTTTGGAGACATCTTTTTAGAGAGATGTATGCCTTGACTCATGGGTAAATAACCTCTTTTACTCCCATCCATACTGAATCTTTTCAGTATTAAGTCAATGTACCTTGATTGGGACAAGCCTAGCATCCTCTTAGATCTATCTCTATAGATCTTTATTCCTAGTATATAGGATGCTTCTCCCAAATCTTTTATGGAAAACTTATTTGATAGCCATAATTTGACTAATTGTAACATTGGGATATCATTCCCAATGAGTAGTATGTCATCTACATATAGAACCAAGAAGACTATGGTTCTCCCACTAGTTTTCTTGTACACACATGGTTCATCAATATTCTTGATAAAACCAAACTTTTTTACTATTTCATCAAAATGGATGTTCCAACTCCTTGATGCTTGCTTTAATCTATAAATGGATCTCATAAGCTTGCATACCTAATTTGATTTCTTATTGACCTCCTCCTCAAGAAAACTATTAAGGAAGACAGTCTTTACATCCATTTGCCATATTTCATAATCATGGTATGCTGCTATAGCAAGCATAATCTGAATAGATTTGAGCATAGCAACAGGTGAAAAAGTTTCATCATAATCAATCCCCAGTTTTTGCCTAAAATCCTTAGCCACCAATCTGGCCTTATAGGTTTCTATTTGACCATCAACTCCAATCTTTTTCTTAAAAATTCATTTGTATCCAATAGGATTTATATCCTCTGGTGCATCCACCAAAGTCCATACTTTGTTGGTGTGCGTGGATTCCATTTTGGATTGCATGGCAGCCAGCCATTTGTAAGAATCCTTACTTTTGACTGCTTCTGCATAGGTCAGAGGTTCGTCATTTTCAATGACTTGGGCTTCATTGTTCTCAATAATGAAACCATACCTCACAGGTATATTTCGTACTCTTTTAGACCTACGGATAGGAGTTATGTGTTCTGATTCTTTTATATGATTATATGGTTGAAAAATTTCTATTTGTTTTTCTTGAACTTCACTAAGTTCAATATTTCTGTCACTGCCCTTTTCTAGGATAAATTCTTTTTTCATGAAAATGGCATGCCTACTTACAAATACCTTTTGTTTAGTAGGATGGTAGAATATATATCCTATACTATTTCTAGGATATCCTATAAATAGACATCTGTCTGATCTAGCATCAAGTTTATGTCCAAAATTTCTTTTGATATAAGTTGGACAACCCCATATCTTAAGATACTTAAGATTAGGTTTCTTACTTCTCCATATGTCATATGGAGTACTAGATACAGATTTAGAAGAAACTCTATTCGAGATATAAATTGCAGATTTAGAAGAAACTATATATATACCCTTGTTTTAATAACAAGGATATATATATAATATTTTTAATGATCTTAGGCATATAATAACAATTTGTAAGCTCTAAGATCTTTTCATAAGGTAACTTGAATATATTTGTCCCTACAACTTCTGCTTGGATAGACTCTCCACCAGCGCCATAGACCTTGAAGTCACCTTTCTTCAAACTCTTAATATTCTACAGCTCCTATAAAAATTTGCAGATATGAAAACCACAGTCGGTATCTAATACCCAAGAATTTAAAATGAAAGAATTTAATGATAATATAGTATGTATCTCATACATACCTTTTGGTGCATTATTTGCACCGGACTTCACGGTTGCAAGGTAAGCCTTGCAATTCCTCTTCCAATGGCCTGCTTTGCCGTAGTGAAAATAGGTCATCTGTCAAGAGACCTTCTTCCCCTTTTTCTTCATATTTATACCACTTTTGGGATTCAACCTTCTCTATGAACCTTTTTTGCTTGCCTTCTTCTTGGAGATCCCTTCCACAAGAAAAAGAGGAGCCTTATGTTTCTTGATATGGCTTTCTGCTATCTTGAGCATATTTAATAGCTTAGGCAATGAAGAATTTAGCTTGTTCATATGATAGTTTACGACAAACTGAGAAAATAATTCTGGGAGTGATTGTAGGATCAAATCCTGACTTAACTCTCCATCCATTACAAAATCTAATTGACTTAATCGAGTGATTAGGTCAATTACCATCAAAACATGATTTTGTATGGATGTTCCTTCTATCATTCTTGCATAAAATAATTGCTTAGATATCTCATATCTAGCAGTCCTACTATGCTCTCCATAAAGCTCTTTTAGATTGAGCAATATGGACTGAGTGTCCATGCTATCATGCTGCCTCTATAATTCATTATTCATAGAGGCAAGTATGATGCATTTGACAGTAAGAAAATCATTTTGCCACATCTTGTATGTGGACTTATCTTCATCCATGGCATCATTTTCTAATGGCTTAGGATCAGGGGCATCAAGAATATAGGAGAGTTTTTCTTAACTGAGTACTATTTTTAGGTTTCTCAACCAGTCAACATAATTTTGACCAGTCAATTTATTTGAATCCAAAATTGAACATAATGAAAGTGAAGAAGCCATTTAATCTACATAATAAAGAACAATATATAAGCAAACAATTCATGATGACAAAAATATAATTAAATTAAGACTTTAATTTAATTATGTCTCCCACTAAAAATCATAACCCTCTTATTGATTTTCTTAGTGAGAATAAGATCCTAATTCCTTATAAAAAGTCTTGTGGTTGTGCAACAAACCTATTATAAGTTCAAAGATAGGAAAGTCTTTCCAATTGCATTTTATGCAACTCTTAAAAACTTTTGCCTCTAAAATATTAATAGCCTTGTGTTAGCACAATAAACTTTAATGCTTTAGTTTAAGTAGAACCCTTCATTTCTATACAATCAAAATTAAAATATAACTACTTTTATGGTTACACAATAAAGTAGTATATTCAAAATGCTGTAAGCATCTCAATATACTAGATTAATATTAAATCTTTCCTCATGATAGATCTTGTGGTTACACAACAGAACTAACATGGTTCTAGACATAATAAGAAACTAGTATAAAGGAAGGTCTTAATGTAGTGAATATAATATTAAGCATTTCAATTTGGAATTAAATTAATCAAATCAGCTAGGTGAATGGGAGAGAAATGGGCGTCCCCCCATTGCTTTTCTTAGACACCAATAAATTGGCCAAGTCAGACAATGGAATCAATTAAAAAACTATGTTCTCTTTACCAATCAAGAACCATTTTTTCTAGATACTGATTGATCAATTAGACATCCTGACTGATTCAGCTAAAAATTAATTACACTACAACTTAATATAATTTTTTTTTTATAGAGGGATTTAAATATTCTCAACGCACATATTGATTTAAAACAAACTAAATGCATAATATCATTAATTATGATAAAATTTATATATGTCAATTACCATGTATAACTATTCTAGGATAACCATCATTATATAGTGAATACTTTCCACTATATCAGGGCAACCTTTACAGAATAATATATACAACAAAATCTTATTATGATAAGAAAAAGAATATGATCTCATCATATTCCTTTTAAAACATGCTAAAAATATTATATCATATTTTTCATTTATGCCATTATACTATAAGCAAAGCATTATATGATTTAACCTAATAAGGCTTGCTCTGATACCACTGATGGATTTGGTGTACAGTGCGGAAGCACAGATTTCAAAGCAAAAATATGAAATCAAATAAATCAAACCCAAACCCTAGGACCACCTTATTAGTAATTAAATCATATAACATGCATTTGTAACATAAAAGTACGTATTAGAACATACCTCTTATCGCTAAACCCTAAATTGACCCTGATCATCGGTAGCAGTCCGTCAGGAGTTTCCACCAGGTGCCCACGTGTTCACCCTCCAACGTTGATCCACACAGAGAGACTTGATCAAGACACCAGCACCTCTGATTTATATAATTAAAGTTCTAATAATAAGAACTTTAATTATAAAGGGCAAGACCTTCTTAAGCCTTTATGTCACCTTCCTTGCCTCTCCTTATCTATCTTTCTTTTTTCTTTTGTCTTCTTAATTTTTCTTCCTAATCTCTTAGTCTTAAGATGACTTCTTGTCCCTATAATGACAAGGTCTAGACAAGAGAAGGAAAGAAAGAAAATTGGACAAAAAGAAACTCTTGTAAGAAAGAAAAGATAATGTTCACACACCCAGGACTCTTGATGCGCACCCTTATTTATAATGTACGTAGGGGTGCCATCTAAAAATCTCACACCCTTCCCATATCAATATCTCATGCCCCATCATCAAATCTCATACCCATCTGAATTTTGCATCATTTAAAATTATGTAGACTTAGTCCAAGAGGTGCCTTAAAATAGAAGGACTCTTCAGACTAATTCTACGTAGTTTTTCTATGAAGAGTCGCGATGCATAAATATATGGCGCCATAATTCAAAGGTTTGGATCAGATTAGATGGTCATCTAATGGATCTTAAAGGGATGCCCATTCATCAAGAAGGCGTGGAGATGTACTTTGAATAGTCAAAGTCTCAAGAGGCATAAAGAAGAAGTGGGCGGCAAGGAGTCCAAAGCGGCAAGGACTCATGAGCGACAAAACATCTTGGGTGAAAAGAAAAAAAAATTTCATCTATAAAAGGACTCTTCTGTGCTCCATTTCTGATGTCCACACCAATATAAAAGTTTACGTGATATAACAATATTGAAAAAGTCAAAGAAGATTGGCACCAACTTATTCCATGCGCCAAAGAGTCCTTTGCGCATGAAAGACTTCCCACGCATAAGAGAGAGACTCTCTGGCTTGTGGGATGTAGGTATGTAGCACACAATCTAAAGCTCAATCAATCTAGGTTAATCCAACTCAAGACCTAATCCTATTTGGCTCAAATCAGATCTTAATTAGCCCAAATCGGAAGCTGATTCGAATCCAATTCGAAACCAGGTGCTAGGGTTTGCAACATGTCCTAGCATGTTCATCTTGCAAACATGGTCTAATCCAATTAGACCTTTAATCAATTCTCTTTATGTGTGACCCATTGGGTTTCACATCTAACTCAGTAGTGAGTCTGGGTGTGATTTGACCTAATCTGGTTAGAACTCAATCCAAACTCGATTTAGGTCAAAACCAGCCAACCCAATTTGACTTAATTTAGAACACTTTCTAATTTAATGAATTAAATTAAAATTTTAATTTAATCAAACCCACAAGACATGATTGATGTCTAGCAATGTATCATGACTATCCGGAAGATGTGAAAATTTTGATGGAAATACCAAAAATATCCTTCAGTGAAAAATTATCCATGCAACTAGATCCTTCGATCTCCCTGCATCCTGAATATGACTCTTGGGTATGGAAAATATGTCAATCCCAATATCATATTCATTTCTCTTTCAATCTTATGATGATGATTCATTTAATGAAAATATTAGAAATCATTTCTAATTTTTCATCATGCTTTGATCAAAGTCTTCCTGAATCATCATTTATTTAAAGCAAATAGGATGCTATTTCCTCTTACCAGGAGACATCGATTCCATGTTAACCTACTCACAACCTTCATATATATAATCTACCATATCCAGATCATCCCGTACATGACTGAGTCATGAATGAGTATGAACTAAAATATGGATTTATATATATAAGATTCTATGGTAGTTTCAGGTCAAAGGATTACATGCATAAATTCCACTATGAGAACCATCTATTGACATGTAGATAAGACTCTATTAGATATTCTCAATTTGGATCAATTCAGTGAACTCATTCTCTAATGAGCACCCACATTCTGTATTAGTATCATACACAAGTTATTGTGCGATCAATCACCCTCTCAATCGAGCATACAAAGAATGTGCTAGTCTTACCAGAAAACATTGATCCCTAACTCAATGTCCCATCGACTAGGAATATTTAAATTAGGATTTTAAGATTTTAGGTCTCACTAGTATGATCTCATCATAATCCTAAAACCATAGCCCTAATTTATAGGGTTCATCATAATCTTAAATAATAAGACACTGCATACGATGAAATAAATATCTTTATTTAAAAATATCATTACATGAGTCTGGAAGATAAAAAACATTTCAATAAATTAGCTTGAGGGCATATTCCTTTCATGAATAAACATTCTCATTCTAACTTTTCAATAAGTATAGTTGGTGCTATTAAAAAAAAGGTCTAATCATTAAGTGTCCTTCACTCAATAAATAACCAAATGGGTCGGCCATAAGATCTTTAACTCTACAATTAAAAAAAAAATTAGAGCACCCACACTAATACCAATTGTTGCCTAGGTATGGTTATCCAAGAGGAGGATAAATTGGATATTTCAAAAAATTAATGACTAATATGTAGATTTGAATAATTTAAACTAAATAATGTGCACACAATAAACAATATAATCTTGAATGTAAAGAGCAATGGAAAGATAAAAGATGTAAAGAATAATAATCATAGGCACAAGCATAAACACACAAGTTTTATAGTTGTTCGGTGCCAAATTTAACACCTATATCCATTTTCTAAGTAAACCACTTAGAAATTCAACTATAATTCTCAACAAGAATTACAGTCTAATTATTTTTTAGGCTCACAATCAAACCCAATTGATTTTTAATGGCTCACCAACCAAAATTGTACAAGATTATTTTTGTGCTCATAATCAATCCAATTGATTTTTCCCAAATCACCAACCAAAATCTCAGAAGTGATTATTTTTCTTTGAGCTAATAATCAACCTCGATTGGATTTAATTTTAACTCACCAATCAAATCATACAATATCCAACTTTAGACTTAGACCAACCTAATTTTCTCATCCTAAAAAACTTGAAATACAATAAACCCAAGATGAATACTAAACTAAAGAAAAACAAATACAATGAAATTCAAGAGAAGAAAATTTGAGTTGCTTTGCTTGTTGTTTAATTTCTTCTTCTTAAATGCTTGAGAGAGGTGGATGGTGATCTTCAATGCTTGTAGCCTGACTTCTCTCAGTTTGAGGATAATGGAAGGATAAAGGAATATTTGAGAATCACTTCTCTTTTCTTTTTGACTTTCTCAATGGATACTCAATATACTATCCAAAGCTTATTTTTAATATTTCAAAGTTTTCTTATATATCCTTATAGTTTTTCATCACTTCTTGACATCTAGAAGGTCTTCAAAAAGGAATCTAGCTATTGGAGATGAGAATAGCCCTTGAGAAACTCATGGGATGAAAAAGCTATAGATCTGAAAACTAGTCATTACAATCACTGGATCGGCTCAGTTCTTTACTGGGTCGGCTTAAACCCCTGGGTTCATAGACTTCACTTTTTGTGCTTTCTATCTTTTGCTTCCACTGAGACTAAGTCAGCTCAGTTCCAGACTAGGTCAGTCCAATTTGTGCGCCATGCATTTCAAAGACTATTTGTGATCTTTTCTTCTTCAAATTAATTTGTAAGCTAGACTTGCCTTTTTATCTTGATTTAATCTTTATTAAGACATCGAAAATACTTAAAAAATTGTGAGCATTTGGAATTTAAACTATACTTCCTCAAAAATAATTTAGACTTGATAGCTTATACTCAAAACTCTTTGTTATCATCAAAATCAATCTTTAGCTCAATAAAAAGCAAACTGAAAAGCCCATTAGGTTCTTTGATCAGATTGAGGAGGCAAATATTTTAGTCAAAAATTTTTGAACTATCTCAAGAATAATGGCATAGTCTCATAATGGACTTCGCTTGAAATACCTCAACTCAATAGAATTTTAGAATGGAGAAACCGGATCCTATTAGATATGATCGGATCCATGATGAGCTTCACAGACATTCCTAAATTTTTTTGGAGATATATTTTAATGACAGCAATTTATCTACTGAATAGGGTTCCATCTAAAATTGTTCCTACCACTCCATATGAGATATGGCATGGTAAAAAGTCAAGTCTGTGTCATCTTAAAATTTGGGATTGTCTGGCCCATGTTAAGAGATAGCAGATTGATAAATTAGAATCAAGGTCCCTTAGAGCTTGATTCATCGGATATCCTAAAGAGTCATTAGGATATTACTTCTATCTTCTAAAAGACATAATGTGATTATGAGTCGACGCCATTTTTCTTGAAAAATATTTGTTCAAGATGGTGATATCGAAAGATAGATTAGGCTCGAGGAGAAAGTATCTGAAGAGCAATGAGCCAATGAATCTAAGGAATCTAGTCAGTTTGAGCCAATCCACACACTATCTCCTCTACCTTGTAGGTCAAGTCGCATTTTCCATCCCCTTGAGAGGTACGTAGATATTATTCCAGAGGATGTAGAGAAAATATTTCTAATGAAAAATGGGGTTCATGATGATGATCCCAAAATCTATGATGAGACGATATCAAATATCGACTATAAGAAATGGTAAAAGGTTATAAAGTCAGAAATTGACTTGCTATACTCGAACCAATTCTGGACCTTAGTAAATCCACCTAAAGGTATGGTACTTATTGGATATTGTTAAGGATAAATCTCGCTCCCGCTCTGGTCAAAGTCTAGTCTGATGCTTAGCCTAATATAACTAGTAATCATGGAAGAGCTTCGATCAAAAATTCTTTCTCCAATAGTCGAACCCCTCCAGACTCCTTCAGCAGCCAAATTCCTCCAAGAGCCAAACCCCTCTCGGACTCCTCTAGTGACCGAACTCCTCCAGGAGCCGAACTCCTTCCAAACTTCTCCTTCAGTCGGATTCCTTCAAGAGCCAAACTTCTCCTAGACTCCACCAACGACTGAACTCCTCTAGTGGCTGAACCCCTCCCAGACTCCTCCAGTGGTTGAACTCCTCCAGCAACCGAACCCTTTCCAAACTTCTCCATCAGTCAGACTCCTTTTAGACTTCTCCTTCAGCCAAACTTCTCCACCAATTGGACTCCTTCTGGACTTCTCCACCAGTCAAACTCCATCCAAATTCCTTCAGTAGATTACTTCTAGATTTCAAGTAGTATTTCTTACGGATGATCCCCTCTAGTCGTATTCTCTTTAGGAGTCCGAACTCCTCTGAAATTGATATACGTCAAAGCTCTTCACCAACCAATAGCCTGCTTCCTCTAGATTCAACTATTAAATCTCAACAAATGGGCACATCATGACAACGGACATCTTTCTCCATAATAAACTCCACATGATCCTGAGCGGCCCACTATGGAATGATTATGACTATCATTTATCAGTCTACCATAGGTCACCCCACTATCAGATGGTTACGACTGTCATTATTAGTCTACTATGGGTGACATCTCTCTCCATAATAAATTCCATATGGCCCTGATCGGCCCACGATCGGATGGTTACGGTTGTCACTATCAGTCTACTTTGGACTCCATATATAAAAGGGACCCTCTATATACATTTTCTCTAAGCTCTCTTCTCCTTCCTAAAACTCTGCTGATTTTTTTCCTGAGCACTCCATTTTTGTTGGCCAAAAGAGCTGACTTGATCGTCAGAGGGTCCTACTGGAGCCACCACCACCAACTCTGAATGGAACTTTATTTTGCAGGTCACCAACGATGACCTCTTCTTCCCTAACTCCAGCTCGATCCGACATCAACTAGATTCTGCACCAATAGGATTGATGCTAGAAGAAGGGCCCTCTATTCTTGAGGTATCCTTGTTCTTAAAGGAGTGCTCAATCGATCCTATGGATCTTCTTCTTCATGGTTCATCTCCATCCTCTCCCTCATCCCAAGAAATGCCTCCAAAGAAGGTGACTACCCAGTGATCTACCACTCTAGCATCAGATCAGAGCTAGATCCATCCACTCCTGCTCCATCGTCGGTGCTTCAACCTCCTCCTCCATCGACGACCATGGTAGATCTAGAGCAGTTAAACCTGCTAATGCAGCAAGTTTAAAAGCTCACCAAAATGGTGTAGGCCATGTGGTAGCCCTTGATGATGATTCTACCAGAAAACCTACCATTGGGATGTCAGAAATCGATCCCAAGAAGGAGCACTTTGGCTAGCATACCCATCGCCCCTAGAAAAAAGAAACAAAGAGCAGAGGATCCTTGTTCAGACCTTGATTTTTCTCCAAAAAAGATCTTCTCCATCTACAGCTGAAAACCTTCCAAGATCTGCAATCAAGATGACGTCCTTGATCAGAAACTACAGGAGATTGACTGAAGGATTAAGAAACTCCACCACATCGCTTCGGTTCATCATGACGACGTCCGCACCGATCCTTCTTTCTCTTCCCAAATTATGCAAGAGCTCATTCCACCAAACTTCAAGCTTCTCTAATTTGAAGGCTACGATGGAACCTCTGATTCGATCGATCACCTAGAGGCCTTCCGAATCATAATGCTGCTCCATGTTGCACCAGACACCATCTTATGCCGAGCTTTTCTGTCTACCTTAAAAGGAGCAGCAAGAAACTAGTACTCGACACTTAAGCTGGGTACCATCTTTTTCTTCAATCAAATGAGCCATCAATTTGTGGCTTGCTTCATCAGCAGCCAACATTCCCATCGAGATTTAGACTTTTTGATGAATATCAAGCAGAAGAAGGAGGAATCTATCTAGGCTTATGTCACCTAGTTTAATGCTACTGCATTGAAGGTCCAAAACTTGGACCAATTTATTGCAATGGCTGCACTTAAGGGTGGCCTTCATAAGAATGATTTGCTGTTCTTCCTAGAGAAGAAGTATCTCAAAAACTTTGCCGATTTGCTAGCTTGGACTGAAGGATATGCCCGAACGAAAGAAGCCTTCAAGTTGAAGGATGAGGAAGCTACAGGAGAGCGGTAGGTAGGCGAGTCTAATAAACTCACAGCTGATGAAGGGCTGAATGAAGTTCGACCACGCTCATTGACTCCCCCTGAGTGCAAGCGAGCCTGAACTCCTCCTCGAGCTCATCATCAAAGAAGCCCCAATAGAAGGGCATGATGAAGTTCTTCCTTTAGAAGGTTTCACAACTATGCCTCCCTCAATGCTTCATAAATGTCGGCTTGAAGCAAGAGAAGATTGGCCAAGGGCACTGTCGCAGCCAGAACCACCAAGAAGAGAGGAACAATAAGGAGATCGACCGCCTCTCGTCATCATCAACACTATCTCTAGAGGACTTAGTGCTTCGACAAGCCGCCATCTCTTAGCCTCAGAGCCAGGAAAAACTTACCCTAAATTGGAAAGTCCCATATGAAATAGAGGAGGTCATCCGACTCAGAGCTTATCACCTAAAGGAGCTCGAAGGAACAACACTCCTATGATCTTGAAATTTAGAAAATCTGAAAATATACTGTCAGTAATTTTTTTTTAATAAAACTTTTCTATTTTAATATTTTATTTTTTAGTGCAAAAACTATGTGATGGTAGGAAAGAAGCAATCAAAAGTGGCCATGTTAGGAATGGGTGGAGAACCTCATCCTAACATGAGCAAAGTCGAAGACCTCATTCATTTTAGATGAGATGAGGGGAGAAGCCCTAACGATGACCCTTATGTGCCCCTACAGTATCCGTAATCAGGAAAGGAGGAGAACCTCATCCTAACATGAGCAAAGTCGAAAGGCCTCGTTCATTTTAGACGAGATGGAGGGAGAGGCCCTGACAATGGCCCTTATTGCCCCCACAATCCGTTAGGAATAGGAGGAGAACCTCATCCTAACGTGAGCAAAGTCGAAGGCCTCATTCATTTTAGATGAGAGAAGAGGTCCTAACAATGGCTCTTATGTGCCCCCACAGTCCGTTAGGAATAGGAGGAGAATCTCATCCTAACGTGAGCAAATCGAAGACTCGTTCATTTTAGACGAGATGAGGAGAGGGCCTGAAACAATGGCCCTAATGACCCTAAGCCATAGGAATAGGAGGAGAACCTCAATCCTAATGTAGCAAAGTCGAAGATCTCATTCATTTTTAGATGAGTTGAGAAAGAGGCCCCCGACAATGGCCCTTATGTGCCCCTACAGTCCATTAGAATGGAAGAAGAACCTCATCCTAATGTGAGCAAAGTTAAAGGCCTCATTCATTTAAGATGAGATGAGGGAAGAGGCCTTGACAATGGCCCTAATGTGCCCCTACAGTTTGTTAGGAATAAAGTCGAAGACCTCGTTCAATTTAGATGAGGTAAGAAGAGAGGCCCCGACTCGACTGGAGATAAGATCACCCTCCGAGCCTTAACCTCAGCAGGAGATAAGATTGTTAGATATATGTGCCCTAGAAGCCAAAATTGGTTGACCCTTGTAATACACTTATAGGGGCAAAATTGTAATTTTGACTATAATCAATAAAATGGGTTATTTTCTATCACATATGTGTATTTAGTGTCTGTGATACATCCTTTGAGTTAATGGTAATAACAATTCATATTTTCAAGAGTTAAAAATTTAAGACATGAATAATCATTATGAACTCATAAAATGCTCCCGACCATAGGATCATCACGAGGATGGTGATTGATCCGGAAGGTTGGTGTACAATCGCTTCTCTTTAGTAGATGAGTCTTGAGTCTACGGTGTGGAGACACCGGAGCGAGAGTACAGGTACTCGTTAGAGAACGAGGGCACTGAGCGTGACCACCTCGAGTAGTCATTAGGGAGTCTACCTTCTCGTCAATGACTGACTCGATGCTGTAGTAGTGTGTCTGGTTCTTTGACCTGAGGTGCATCGGCAGTTCACCTTGAGGGTGTTATAGTTTGACTACACCATTACTCGATCTCCTAGCCATATGGAATCCTGAGGTGTATGTTGGCTATAGCATGTTCATTGTAGGAACTGGATAGCATCAAGATGGAATCTATCTACCTCGGTGGTAGAGGAGCAGCCCTATGATGATCATGAGAATCAAGTCCAGAAGCCCATGGCCATGGCAAAGTGAAATAATAGAAAGAGTTTCTATTTAGATTTTCACATTGGACTTGAATCGAATGATTACATCATATGACAGAGACTAGGGTTTGACGAGTTCACCTTAACCCTAATCTGATCGGGGCTCAAGATAGAAGAACTTAATCACACAGGTAGCTGCACCAAGAGGTTCGCATTCAGCTCTGATGGGTTGCCACCATATACTGCTAGGTGTCACTGGTGGATTTTGGGAGCAATTAGAATGATTTAGATGATCGATCATTCTAGCTGTTCGAATCAGAAGAGTTCTGATCCATCGAAAGGAGTTTCGATGATGTCGATGATAGAGATCATGACATATCCCATTACCATACAGAACTGAACCTAACTGGGTCACACAAACAAGGGTTTGAATCTGGTGATCATCAATTGAACTGATCTAGTTCAATTGATCTGAATGAGATTCAATTAGGTTCAAAAAAATCGTGCTAGCACTCGATTGAACCTAACGTTCTTCTTTTACTATCATAAATAAGTTGTCCTGACTGAGCCAAAGGAGTTTGTGCTCAATCAGAGGCCTTCACTTGGTCTGACTGGAGCTTGTCCAAGTCAGAAAAGGTTGTCTTATTTTGTAAGACATTACCTGCCATTTTTGGTCACCTGCCATTTCTCGTCCTTTGACTTTGGTCAAAAGTTGACCTTTGACTGGTCAAATGTTGACCATTGACACTTTGACTTTTGTCCACATGTCATGCACCTATTGGAGAGCTGGTGGGGGCTTGTCCCCCTGTCAGAACCTAGCAAGGAGGAGGGCGCACGCCACCCTTGGCGTGTGCCCAAGCTGGAGGCGCCCAGGAGTCCCTGTTGGATAGGGACTCCATCTCCTTTTTGGATTCCAATTAGAGTTCTCCTAAGAACCAACTTTGACTGGTCTTAGGCACCATCTAAGGAGGAATCCTAGGGGACTCTATTCCCACCAATCAGATTTAGATCTGATTTCACAAAGGGTTGTGATTGGTTGGGAAGAAGAGGAGTTGGATCACGCTTAGTCTATAAATAAGACCCTACGCCCAACTCAAAGGAAATAACAATTCTCCATGCCCCAAGGCTGCCTCTCCTCTCCTCCTCCATGCCAAAGCACCTTCTCCCTCTCCTCTCCATATCCAAAAGAGTTTTGGATTCTTGGTTGGTGCAATCCAGATGAGAGAAAGGCGACTGAAAGCTAGAAGGCTGCGCTGCTGCAAAGGACGACTGCTGATCTTCAAAAGGAGTTTTGAAGATCCTCCAGATCAGATCCAGATCTAATTTTTGGAGACGTGATAGAGAAGAAGAGGATCTCCAGATCCAGCCCAAGTGGATATCGATAGAGGCCAGGCACTTGTGTGGCTAGATCCAGAACCTTTCGCTGCTCATAAGATCATCATCGGGTAACAAGATTACCCACTTCAAGGTAAATTAAATTTAATTTAATTTATCTAATTTATTTTAATTATTAAAATAATAAGAATCAAATCTAAAATATCTCAGATCTGATCTAGATCAAAGAGAAAAAATTTTGAAATATATCTCTTGATCTGATTAGATCTGAACAAACCTGGTCCGGGAAATCAAGATTTTCCTTCAAAGATCTCCTTCAACCTCGACTGGAGATAAGATCTTTCCTATATTTCAACTTCAACAGGAGATAAGATCTCCTACAACCTCAGCTGAAGATAATATCTCCTCCGAGCTTCAACTTTAATAGGAGATAAGATTGTCTACAACCTTGGCTGGAGATAAGATCTTCCCTAAGCTTTAACTTCAACAGAAGATAGAATCTCCTTCAACCTCAATAGAAGATAAGATCTCCTACAACCTCAGCTGGAGAAAAGATCTCCCCCGAGCTTCAACTTCAATAGAAAATAGAATCTTCTTCAACCTCGACTGAAGATAAGATCTCCGAGTTTCAACCTCGGTTGAAGATGAGATCTCCCCCAAGCTTCAACTTCAATAGGAGATAAGATCTCCTATAAACTCGGCTGGAGATAAGATCTCTTCCGAGCTTCAACTTCAATAGAAGATAGGATCTCCTTCAACCTCGACTGGACATAAGATCTCTCCCGAGTTTCAACCTCATCTAGAGATAAGATCTTCTCCGAGCTTCAACTTCAATAGAAGATAAGATCTCCTACAACCTGGGTTGGAGATAAGATCTCCCCCGGGCTTCAACCTCGACTGGAGATAAGATCTCCTCTGGACTACAACCTCGACTGGAGATAAGATCTTCCCTGAGCTTCAACTTCAATAAAAGATAGAATCTCCTACAATCTCGACTGGAGATAACATCTCCCTCGAGTTTCAACCTCGGTTGGAGATAAGATCTCCCCCAAGCTTCAAATTCGATAGAAGATAAGATCTCTCTCAACCTCCATGGGAGATAAGATCTCTTTCAAGCTTCACTTCAATCGAAGATAAGATCTCCTCCGAGCTTCAACCTCAATGGGTGCAGAGCCCAAAAAATAACTTTGACAGTCGTCATTTTTGTACTTCTTTTCTTCGAATTTCAAACTCAAGAGTGGGGGGACTAGTGTTGGGGATAAACCCCACTTCCGTCAAAGTTCAATCTGATGCTTAGCCTAATATAATAGGTAATCATGGAAGAGCTTCGATCAAGAATTCTTCCTCCAGCGATCGAACCCTTACAGACTTCTTCAGCAACCAAATTCCTCGAAGAGCCGAACCCCTCTCGGACTCTTGCAGTAATCGAACTCCTCTAGAAGCCAAATTTCTTCCAGACTTCTCCTTCAGTCGGATTTCTCCAGGAGCCAAACTACTCCCAGACTCCTCTAGCGGTCGAACTCCTCCAACGGTCGAACTCCTCTTGGACTCCTCCAGCAGCCAAACTTCTTTCGAACTTCTCCATCAGTCGGACTTCTTTCAGACTTCTCCTTTAGCCAAACTTCTCTACCAGTCAGACTCCTTCTGAATTTCTCCATTAGTCGAACTCCATCTGGATTCTTCTAATGGATTACTTTCAGATTTTAAGTAGTATTCCTTCCGAATTATCCCCTCTAGCCGTATTTTCTTTAGGAGTTTGAACTCCTCCAAAATTGACATATGTCAAAGCTCTTCACCAACCAATAGGCTGCTTCCTTCAGACTATGACTATTAAATCTCAACAAACGGACACATCATGACAACGGACACCTCTCTCCATAACAAACTCTACGTGATCCCGAGCGACCCACTATCGGACAGTTATGACTATCATTTATCAGTCTGCTATAGGCAACCCCAATATCGAACAGTTACGACTATCATTTATCAGTCTGCTATAAGCAACCCCACTATCGAATGGTTACGATGGTCATTATCAATCTACTATGGGCGACATCTCTCTTCGTAATAAATTTTATATGGCTCTGAGCAGTCCACGATCGGATGGTTACTGTTGTCACTATCAGTCTGCTCCGGACTCCATCTATAAAAGAGACCCTCCATATATGTTTTCTCTAAGCTTCCTTCTCCTTTTCAAAATTCTGCTGAATTCTTTCATGAGCACTCCATTTCTGTTGGCCAGAAGAGCTGATGTGATCGTCAGAGGATCCTGCCAGAGCCACCAACTCCGAATAAGACTTTATTTTGCAGATCACCGACGGTGACCTCTTCTTCTTCAACTCTAGCTCGATCCAACATCAACTAGATTCTGCACTAACAGGTGTTAATGGATCTTCAAGAAAAATATAGGTATAGATGAAAATGTAGGGACATTCAAGGCTAGGCTAGTGGTGAAAGAATATAGTTAATACGAAGGCATTAACTATCAAGATACCTTCTCGTCAATAGCCATGCTTAAATTCATCCGCACATTGCTTGCAATTATGGTATATTTTGATTATAAAATTTGATAGATGGATGTAAAAATGGTGTTCCTAAATGGATATCTTGAGAAAGATATCTATATGGAATAGCTCCATGGTTTCACATCTAGTGATGGTGATCACAAGATCTACAAGCTGCAAAGATCCATCTATGGACTCAAGCAAATATCTCAGAGCTGGAATGCTTGTTTCAATAATGTAATCTAATTGTTTAGTTTCATCAAGAACGAGGAGGAACTATGTGTGTTCAAGAAGGTTAGTGAGAGCGTTGTTGTCTTCCTTGTACTGTATGTAGATAACATCCTCCTAATTGGGAATGACGTTTTCATGTTGACCTTGATCAAAGTATGGTTATCTAAAAAGTTTTTTATGAAAGACCTAGGAGAAGCATCCTTTATTTTGAAAATTAAAGTCTATAGGGATAGACTAAAGAGGATGCTGGTTCTCTCATAGAAGATGTACATAGAGAAGGTGCTGAAGAGGTTCAGCAAGAAAAACTCCAAGAGAGGATTAGTATCCTTCAGACATGGTATTCATCTCTCCAAAAAGATGTACCCCAACACATCTGAGGAGATTGAACACATGAGCAAGATCCTTTATGCTTTGATAATAGAGAGCCTCATATATGCCAAGCTATGTACACAACCTGATATCGCACATGTTATGACTGTCACAAGCAGGTACCAATCAAATCTAGATGAAGAGCGCTGGATTTTTGTAAAATATATTCTTAAGTACTTGAGAAGGACTAAGAACATATTTTTGATCTTTAGTAATGGAGAACTCCAGGTCTAGGAGTATACAGACTCAAACTTTATGTCTGATATAGATGAACAAAAGTCGATATCTGAAAGTCTATTCCAGTGTAATGATGGTGCTGTAAACTAGAAGAGTTCTAAGCAGATAGTGATAGTAGATTCCACCATGGAAGCTGAGTACATCACTACCTTGAAAGCTATGAAGAAAGCATTCTGGTTCAAAACATTCATTACAAAGCTTGGAGTGAGGTCATCAGATGCTGTCCCTCTGTATTGTGACAATAATGGCACCATAGTCCTAGCTAAGGAGTCGAGGTCTCATCAGATGTCCAAGCACATTGAGCGGTGGTTCCACCTCATCCATGATTATCTCAAGAAGGAATATGTCGAGATCAAGAAAGTCGATACCATAAATAATGTGGCTGATCCATTGATGAAGTCTTTAGGCCAGTAGAAGATCAAAGCCCACCTTGAGAAGATGGGACTTACATTTGTAGCTAATTGGCTTTAGGTCAAATGAGAGTTTGTTAGATATGTGCCCTAGAAGCCAAATTGTCGACACTTGTAAATACTTTTTAGAGGCATTTTTATAATTTTGACTTATAATTAATAAAAGAGTTATTTTCTTCTATCATATTGTGTATAAAGTGTCTGTGATACATTCATTGAATTAACGGGCATGATAACATGTATTCTTAAGAATTAAGAATTTAAGGCATGTGTTATCATAATTAACTCATAAATTGCTCCCAATCATAAGATCATCATGAGGATGGTAATCAATCTAGAAGATCGATGTATGATCATTTTCTTAGGATAGATGAGTCTTGAGTCTATGATATAGAAATGCCGAAGTGAGAGTATAGGTACTTATTGGAAACAAGGGCACTGAACATGACTACCTCGAGTAGTCATAAGGGAGTCTACCTTCTCATCGATAACTAGCTCGATGCTGTAGTTGTATGTCTGGTTCTTTGATCTGAGGTGCATCAGCATTTCACCTTGAATGTGTTATAATTTGACTACACCATAACTTGATTTTCTAGCTATTTAGAATCTTGAGGTGTATATTAGCTATATCATGTTCATTGTAGGAATTGAATCACACCAAGATGAAATGTATCAACCTCGGTAGAGGAGAAGTGGTCCTATGATGATTATGAGATTGAGTCCTTAAGCCCATGGTCATAGCAATGTGAATATAATAGAAAATTTTCTATTAGGGTTTCACATCGGACTCAAATCGAATGATTCGTTCATATGATAGGTATAGGGTTTGATGAGTTCACCTTGACCTAGATCTTGTCGGGGCTCATAATAAAAGAACCCAATCACACAGGTAGCTGCACTGAGAGACTCGTATTTGGTGCTGATGGATTGCCACTACATACTGCTAGATGACATTGATAGATTTTGGGATCAATTAGAATTATCTTGATGATTGATGATTCTAGTTGAGCAAATCAGAAAAGTTTTGGTCCATCAAATGGTGTTTTGATGATGTCGATGATGGAGATTATGATATATCCTATTACCATACAAAACTGAACCTAATTGAATTACACAAACAAGAATTTAGATTTGGATATCATTAATTAGACTAACCTGGTTCGATTGATTTGGATTAGATCCAATCAAGTTTAAGAAAATCATGCTAGCACATGATTGGACCTAACTTTCTTCTTCTATGGACTTTCTGATTGGTCTGGACTTAGTCAAATTAGATTTGGCTCATCCAAAAATTCTATATGGATTTAACCTGATCTTATTGGATCTTGTCCTGATCAGATTAAGACTTGTCCTAACCAGATTAGAGCTTGTCCTAAATCCATACGATGGAATTAGGATAAGAGACTAGTTGACCCAATCTTTGTAGGAAAGAAGGATGGGGCATGCACCCCCTGGAGATTTTCTAGGGACATGCACCCCAAGATTCTTTGTGAAAGAGAGAGGGGGTGCGCACCCCCTCTTGGCATGCACCCTTAGTGGATTAGGATGAGGGAAGTGGTTGCTTATTCAAATAGGATTCGAATGGGTTAACATGTTTGAAATAGTTCAAACAACCCTGGAGATTTATCTCTACGCCAACCCACTTTATCCTTTCTTTGCCACACCATTTTCTCCTCCATTTTGTGCGACAAATTCAGAGGAAATTCAGATGTGGTGTGGGATTACTATAGGAGTCCTGCTTTAAGCAAATAAGTTGCTTAAAGACCTAGGACTCTGGGGTTGCGCATAGGTCTATATATAGACCCCTGACCAAAGATGTTTGGTTAATTCAATTCCCATGCTCAGGCTCTACCCCTCTCTCCACCTCCACACCTTCTCTCTTTAAACCTCTCCCTCTTAAGCATCAAAGGTTGAGTGCTGCTGGTGCAGAGATCAAGTTAAGGACATCCAATTCATGTGAGCTAGAGATTAGATCGAAGATGCACTGGAGACATCTCAAAGTTAATTTTTAGAGATTAGATTCAAAAAAAGAAGACCTCTAGATCTGACTTGAGTGGATGCTGGTAGAGGCTAGGCATATACGTGGCTCAAGTCAGAATCTCGATCAGCATCAAATCATCACTACGAATGAACAGTTCACCCAATCAAGTGATAAGAGATATTATTAAATTTTATTTTATTTTTATTTTTATTTTTTGATCAATCTAATCAAATCTGAGAACTCTTAGATTTGATCGGATCATAGGTTCAAAAATTTTAAAATTTTGCTGTAGATTTGATCTGATCAGGTCGATCTTGTGGCAAAAAACTAGTTTTTCCTTCAGGGGCATGTGTAATCCTTCGAGAATCTAAATTCTCGAGGAAGAAAAGAGGGCAATGGTCAAAGGGTCAAACACTAGGGAGAGAAGTCCAATCCTATTGGACTTAAATCTTTATCCAATTAAGTCTCCAACCAAATTCATTTGGCTAGACCCAATTAGATCAAAATAAATCCAATCAAATTAGGCTTAAACCATCTCAATTAAATCATAATTAAATCAAGAATTAATTAAGCCTAAGCTTTAATCAAATCAAGGATCAATCTTCCTCAACGATTAGATTATCTTATAATCTAATTGGGTCAAACCCAATTAAATCTAATTTAATTAGACTTGATCCAAAATTCAATACTTAATCAAATTAAGTTAATTATTAATCTAATTGCTAATTAATTCTTTGATAAATGCAGAGTCCAAATCCAATGGATCTCTGGATAATAGAGTCCTGGCCCAGTGGAATTCTTAATCATAGAGTTCTAGACTAGTGAAACTCATGATCACAGAGTCCTAGATTAGGTAAGAACATCTATTGTGTGTGACCTTATAGGTTTGAAACTAAGTTGATAGTATAGAAACCAATTCTTGTACCAATCAATATGACCATCTAGCAATGATACCCGACGTCCGGATAGATCGAATACGTTGAGAATTATGTCCCAAAGTCAATCATCAGTCTATTAATGATTAAGCTTATTTATGTATTTATATGTAAATTAATTAATTAATTAATTATTATTTGGCTTTCTTATCATAAATTTTGTACATCTTCTAATGAACTCCTATGTTATGATGAAGTCCTTAGAACTATTTTAAATTAATAAAGCAGGATTTTTTGTTTAGTCCTTAAACCTATTTGCGATCCAATGATATGCTATTACTAGGAATATCAAGTGTAGGTTATTGTATGCCATATAGGTTTGTTGTCCTCTTAACCAAGAAGTATGAAGACACTGGTATAGCATGTAGATGAAATGTAGGAGTACATCTACACTGAATGTGATCTCTCCGAAGCATTCTACTATCAAGACTTGCTCCGAAGGGATATGAGTATAACTGCCCCTCCAACCTAAGATCACCATGGTGGCTTTCAAGCAACTTACTATGCTTTGGAGCCAGACTACCTAAATTTTGAATTCAATGATGAAATATTTTTGAACATATTCAAGTACTTGTGGAGTCAGTATGGGAGTCAAGATGGGATTGATCACTCCTGATTTTAAGAAATATGTTGCATTATATTTTAATTTTGTAAAGCCTTGGTTGGGGTAGCCCTTATGAGGAGTCACAGGATTGATTAGGTTGAGACACATTATGGATATATTGATAACGATTGATAGTTTAACTCGGAGTCATCCTAAGCATGGAGGTCAAAGGGGTGAATTATACGGTAACCAAATTCTAGTAGGTCTTGCATGTTGCTTCACGTACATTGGCCTATCCAAACATCAGATACTATTACTAGATGATCTCTTTGATTGGTACAAAAAATTATTTCTATGCTACTAGCTTAGGTTCAAATCTATAAGATCATACTGAAAAGAAGTACCTATCTGATCATGTAGCTGATTGAGAGTTCCACTGGATTGGAACTCTGTGATCAAGAGTCCCACTGGACTGGGACTCTATCATTGAAGGATTAGTTACCAATAAGATTGCTAATTGGCTTAATTTGATTGAGCAAAGTAATTTGGATCAAATCTAATTGAATTGGATTTAATTTGGTTTGACTCGATTAGGTCATGAGATGACCTAATTGCTAAGAAAAATTTGTTCTTGATTTGATTAAGACTTGGGCTTGATCAAATCCTAATTTGAATAGAACTTAATTGAGTTAGTTTCAAGTCTAATTAGATTAGATTTAGTCTTATTTATTTGGTTCTAATTAAATTGGATTTGGTTGGAGCTAGTTGACAGAAACCTAGAGTCCAAAAATGTTGGACTACTCCTTGCACCATCTTTTTTCTCAACACCCAATTCTAAAGTACAAAATAAGTTTCGTGCATGAGATATTCATTAGGAGAAGCCCTTCTTGTTGTCCTATATGGATGAGGATTAGATTAGTTTAAATTAGTTTCAAAAGAGTTTTAAAATGAAACACCATCTTATCCTTATCCACCTTGTTCGACTTCCTATAGAAATGACTCTTCATTTTATGCAACAAAATTATTTTTTTTCTTGTATTTTCCCCATGCCCAAAGCTCTTATTCAGCCTCTTTTCTAAATGGATAGGGATAAGTTTTTGTTGGATAAAGTTAGGATTTAAAAGAGTTTAAATCTAGACTAAAACCCTAGCCTTATCCTAACTTATCTAGACTAAGTGTTTGACATCTATAAAACCCCTCTCTTTTTATGCACCACCTCAAGTGTTTTTCACTATGAAAACTTGAAGGGAGAGGGGGCCAAACATCCTATTTTGGGCATGAGGTATAGGGGTGGGCTACCATCAAAAAGCATGAGAGATTAGAGGAATTCTTCCTTCTCTTGGGTGAGAGATCAAACCCTATGTGCTAAGGTTTTTGGATAAGAGGAAAAAATCAGAGAAAAGAGCTTTCCTTTTCATTCTTCCACCTCCTTACATCCTCCTCTAATCCATCTTAGACTTCAGAGAGTCCAAGAGATTCAAACAACAAGAAAAATCAGATCAACCATCCAGTGATCTTCGCATGATCTAGTAGTTCTGGAAGATTGGATCAGCATAGAGCTTCAAGTGGATGATCTATAGAGGTCGAACATCTTGTGCAGCTGCAAGCAACCACTAGAGCTTCAGATCTAAGTATTTTAATAGTGATGTTCATCTACCCATGCTTGGATATAAGATTCTGAACCTTAGAAGCCAGATTTAAAAGTTAGATCTATATATCATATTGTAGATCTTAGGATAGGTGTTTTTGATCTAATCTTAACTATGATAATTAGATTAAATTATTTAATCTTTTGTTTTTCACTTAAAAATTTTGAAAATCATGCTTAGAATGCCTACTAGATTTTTTCAGAATTATCGTAATGCAATATTCAGAACCTATTAGAATATAGTTATCATATAATTCATCTATTTAATTTTCATGTTTAGTATGACTTAGAGTTAAACTGTCAACTCTGAAGAAGTACATCCATAATGTGTCTCAACATAATTAGTCCTATAAGTCCTCACAAAGGATACACTGGCCAAGGTTTTGCTAAATTAAAACACAATGCAACACATCGCCTAAAACTAGAAGTGGTCAATCTATTGGGAATAGTGGCCTAAAGCCAATCATCAGCCTATTGACGATTGAGCTATTTTATGTAATTATATATAAATTATTAATTAAATAAAAGTTATTCTAATTTTTTCATCATAAATTTTTCATCTTCTAATAAACTCCTATCTATTGTGATGAAGCCCTAGGACTATTTAGAATCAACAAAGAAGGATTTATCGTTTAATCCTTAAATATGTTCACGACCAAATGATACGTTGTTACCAAGGATGATAATGTTTATCGAGTATAGGTCATTGTGTGCAATATAGGTTGGTTGTCCTCTTAACCAAGGAGTATGGAGATACTGGTATGATATGCAGGTGAGATATAGGGGTACATTTATATTGAATGTGACCAACTCCAAAGCTTTTCTGCTATCAAAAATTGCTCTGATGGAATATGGGCATAAGTGTCCCTCTAACCTGAAATCACCATGGTGACTTACAAGCAACTCACTTGTTTTGGTGCCAGACTATCTGAATTTCTAATTGAGTGATGGAAGATTTTTGGATATAGTCAAGTACTTGAGGAGTCAGTCTGTGAGTCAAGATGGGATTGACCACTCCTAAACTCAGGAGCTATGTTCAATAGTATTTTATTTTAGCAAAGCCTTGGCCAAAGTAGTTCTAGTGAGGAGTCACAGGACTAATTGCTTTAAGACATGATTTGGATGTATCTTCCAAGATTGATAGTTTAACCCTAAGTCATCCTATGCACAAAGATCAAAGAAATGAATTATGCGGTAACCATATTCACATAAATTCTAAATATTATGATTATACTATTCTGTCTATCCAGACATTGGATACCATTACTAGATGGTCACTTCGATTAGTACAGAAAATTGATTCCTATACTACCGACTTAGGTTCGAACCTACGGGATCACACACACTAAAGGTTCCTACCCGATCTAATAGCTGATCAAGAAAAGTTTAATTAGTGATTTGATCACTAATTAACTTAATTTGATTGAGTGATTATTTTTGGATCAAGACCACCTGAATTGGATTCATTTGGATTTGACCTGATTAGGTTATAAGATGATCTAATCGTCAAGAAGGTTTAATCTCTGATTTGATCAGGAGTTGGGCATGATTAATTTCTAATTTTATTAAGATTTAACTAAATCTAATTAAGCCTAAATAGGTTGGGTTTAATCTGATCTAATTAGTCCTTACCAATTTAGATTGGATTGGTTCAATTGGATGACTAATGTAAGACTAGTTTGACTAGTCTTCCCATGTGCCACATCACCCTTTGATTTGTGCCATCCTTTCTCCATGAGAAAGATGTTTCTCATGAAGTTTTTCATGCAAGGGAGGGTGTGCGTTCTCTCTTCTCATGCGCCATATGGATTGGTTTGATCTGGTTACCAATTGAAGTTGAATAGGATTTGAATTTGAATGGGTAACTACTTGATCTAAACAAACCCCTCATGCCTCCCATATTTTATGCGCTTCTATAAAATGCTGGATTTTATGGACATGTGAAAGAGAGGAAGAGAAAAAGAGGGAAAGAAAGAAAAATCAAAAAGGGAGTTTTTGATCTTGTGCGTGAGCTCTTCTACATGAAAAAAAAATCAAAAAGGAAATTGAGTTCTAAGCGCAAGGTTTTTGGGTGAGAGCATTCCATAGAATCTATCTAGGATTTAGATTTTAGATCTATGAGTTACGAGGGTCGTAACTTCATAGATCAAGATGGAGAACCTCCTCAACTTCTCATCTACATTTATTAAGATCTAGCAGATCCGAAGATCCAGTGAAGAAGATCAAAAGAAGTTTGATCTAAATCAGTCATTGAAGATTTCTGTAGAGCTAGCACTCGGGAGAAATTGATCAGGATAAAGGCCTCGTATGGATTACCCATGGAGGCCAGATGCATGTGTGGCTGCATCATGACATTCAAATCTACACAGAGGAGATTAGATTGTGGCATTCTTCTACCCATAAAAAGCTAACATGTTCTGAACACGTAGAGCAGTAAAATAGTTTTACTGTTGATTTTATTTTTACTTTCAGATATGCATGCATATATAATACATTAGATTCTGTAGCATGTAGGATTTTTAGATTAGATCGGTAGCTCTTGTTATTAATATGACTAATAATAGTTTCTGCTTCATATATTTTTTGAAATTCTTTTTTGAAATTCTTTTTTGAATGTAGAGCTAGAAATCCTGTGTGCACCCTTCAGATGGTATCAGAGCAGCAGATTCTTTGATGTATTATATATGCAGAATTTAGATTTTTTTTAGATTGGATCTAAATAATAATCTAATCTGAAAAATAAAAATGATAATCGCATGGACTGTAGCTTGTCCTGCTATAAGGTTTACCCCTTATGGTGGAAAGGTTGTCCTGTTATGTTGCGATCTATAAAATTGATCGTAAAAATTTTAGATTATATCTAATGATTTTTTATGATGTATTTGAAGGATTTAATCTAAATTTTTATCATGAATTAGTATTTAGATTAGATCTAAATAGTTTAATAAATTTTTATGTAATGTACATAGATTTAGATTAAACCTAATAGGATCTTTGGAAGGTTCTATTTGTGGTCAAGCTAGCTCTCTCAAGAGTCAAGCCAGCTTGACCAACGTGCCAATCATGATACGATTTTTGGATTGATGCTCCAGCCGACTCGATCAAAAATTGGATCGGCTTGATTTCAATTCAGGCTGCCCTAGATGGGATTTGAGCCTACCCGACTGGAACGATGAACTTCGAACCTTCTGCCCGAGCCGACTGTCATAGGAACCGAGCCAGCTCAGCTTTTGCTTGGGTCAGCTCGGATGGGATCCGAGCTAGCCCAATTGAGAAGTTGGGTGAATGTTATAATTGGCTGATTTTATCTGATTAAACCTACATCTAGTGTTTGTTTATGAAATAAGCTGACCCATTTTTGAAATGAGTCAATCTATTTAGTGAAACAATACTAGGATGTAAAGAACTTTTCAAAAATTTAAAAAATATTTTTGAAATATCGAACCCCAACCCTCAGTCTAAAACTTAATTGAGAATTAAGTATGATGAATTAGGATCTAGAATTATGAATTAAAGATACTAAGTCATTGATCACAAAATGTGGGTTATCGGGTTAGTCGAATTAGGTCCATTAATTGGGTTAGACCTAAGATTAGTTAAAGAATAGACTAAATTAGAGTAATTGATCAAATCTAACCAAATATTGATTTAGATTAAGTCAAGAACTCTTTAGACCAAATTACAATAGTTGTAGTTGGTCAAGCCCATGCCTTTAACGAGGACCAAATGGACTTGATTTATGGCTACGCGGTCAAACCTAAAATTGCTAGGTTGATCAAATTGAAACTAATGAACTAGATGGTGTCTAAGGTAAGTCTGGCAGCTCAGATCAATGGTTTTTAATTGGGAGCTACTCGCACCGATTTGATCTTTAATGAGTTAATGGCATATCCCTTTCACTAATCTCGCTTACCTAGCCATCCTGGTGAATTAGGTTTTGATTAGACCACTTGATGATTTGGACTCACCCATGTCAATTAGGTAAATCAGTTTGACTGATGTAGATGCTCCTAATGCCAGTTTTAATTAGATCCTTATTGATCTGACTTGGTGAAGTCAGTGGGAGGATCCAAATTGGCTAGTCAATTTTTCTTAAAATTGATTAATAATTTTTTTTAAAATTATTAGATCTTTAAAATGATAAAATTATGGTGATAACTAAGTCATAGCCTTCCATTAAGTTGAGTGATAATGGATTTGTTAGTTTAATAATCATTGGAGGTCCAAAGACCTAGTGCTTATTGACTAATAAAATTATCATTCATAATATGATAATTTGATCGTGTCTTTCTAATGGTGGTCAGGTTGGTCGGCCAAAGTCAGGCCTGATCAATTGTTGGCCTGATGCACCAAATGTGGTCATGTTAATGGTTGGACCTAACTGAATCTTTTCAGTGGAGGCCAAAGTCTACTGATTAGGTTTCTAGGATAAAAATTAAATTACTAGAAGTTGTTTGGTGAAATGATTGGTTATAAACCTATCCATAGGTGCACACAGGTTAACCAACCAAAGTTGGGCTCGTGTGTAGTCTGTGTGGATTCTAGTACCCACTAAGGAATTATAGGTAATTTCTTGAATTAGAGGTAGAGGCTACCAATTCGAGCAAAATAGTGTGAGAACCTTTAGACTAAAGTCCAAATCTTTAGAGTAAATAATTCATATACTAATTAGATCTTTGATTTTTCTTTAATGGGCAGAAATAGCCACTACCTTATCGCTCCAATCATTATTGGACAATGATAAACTCATGGGACCCAACTTCGATAGCCGGTATCGAAAGTTGAAAATCATTCTAGAGCATGAATGGATCTTATATGTTTTAACTGATCCGGCATCTGAGAAGCCAGCTCTGAATGCTAGAGGAGCAGTTCAAGATACTTACCAGAAGTGGCTTATTGATCGCACCACCATTCAGTGCATCATGCTGGCAATAATGAATAATGAGTTTAGCCATAAGTTTGAGAATGTCCAGCCCAAGGAGATGCTTCAAATGTTGAACAACTCCTTTGGCATGCCTGACGATATTGAAAAGCACAAACTAGTTATATCATTTTCAATGCTCGTATGAGGGATAGGGCGTCAGTCACTGATCATGTATTATATATGATCGAGATGATTGAACACCTGAGTAAGCTAGATTTTCTCCTGTATGAGAAACTCGAGAAGGATGTGATCCTAAATTCTTTGCCCAAGTCCTTCCTCCCATTTCTTACTCATTTCAAAATGACAAAGCCTGCAGTGAACTATCATAGCTTATTGGGATTACTGCAGAACTTTGAGAAGAATCACCAGCTCCAAAAAGAGTCGGTGAATGTAATAGGAGGATCTTCTTCTAGTCGATCCTTTAAAAAGGAAAGAAGAAGAAGAAGAATAAGAATAAGAAGGTGCAGCCACATACTTGGACGTATACACAGGGTTAGACCAAGAAGTGCAAGCCCGATCAGAATCAGGTATAGTGCTTCTTTTGCAAGAAGCAGGTGCATTGGAAGAGGAACTATCCTCAGTACATTGCCTCCCTGGATCCTAATAGGCCGAGAAGGAAGCAAATGGTCGCTAGGCAAGATAATTATATGATAACACTTTGCAACTTCTCAATTTGTGATACTACTACTTAGGTATTAGATATTGAAAGTCCTTATCATATTTGTATTTTGATGCAGGATTTATAGGTCAGTAGGAAATTTGGTGAAGGTGAGAGATTCCTGAATGCTAAAAATGGAAGACAAGTTTCAGTTCTAGCATTAGAAATCATGAACCTTGTAATCAATTCTCATAGAATTATTCTTAGTGATTGTCACTTTTGTCCAAGTTTTTTATTGAATGTAATTTCTGCAGACCTTTTGACCAAGAACAGTTATCAATTTTTAATAAAACTAAATTTTTGTGATATCATTTTGAATGGTGTTATAGTTTGTGTTGGATAATTGAATAACCGAATATATCTATTATCATAGCCTATTAATGTAGTCCAGTTTCCCAGTAAATATCCTAGATTTGACGATGTGTCAAATATCTACCTTTGGCACTATAGACTAGGACATATTAACAAGGATAGAATAAATAGGTTGGCTCAAGAAAAAATTCTTGAGGTCAGTGATTGTGAATCACTTCTAACTTGTGAGTCTTGTCTCCTTGAGAAAATGACCAACTCACCTTTTATTGGAAAGGATAAACGAGCCATTGAATTCCTGGGTCTAGTACATACTGATGTATGTGGATCCATGAACATAAGTGCTAGAGGTGGATATTTCTACTTTATAGCCTTCACGGATGACCTATCGAGATATGGATATGTCGATTTAATGAAGCATAAGTCGAAGACATTTAAAATATTCAAACTATTCTGTAATGAGATAGAAAAGAAAGTTGGGAAGAGTATTAAAACTTTTTGATCTGATCGAGGGGGTGAGTATCTTTCTAGTGAATTTCTAATACATCTTGGGGAGAATGGTATTCTCTTCCAATGGACTCCTTTTGGAATACCACAGCATAATGGTGTGTCGAAAAGGAGAAATCGGACCCTGTTGACATGGTTCAAACTATGATGCGGTTTGTCGATTTGCTGATATCTCTTTGGGGATATGCACTTGAGTTAGCTTGTCATATTCTAAATAGGGTGCCGAGTAAGTTTGTTTCCAAAACATCATATGAGATATGGATAGAACATAAGCCATACTCTCACACCTTAGGGTTTGGGAGTGTCCGGCTTATATCAGACATTTAGCAGTGGACAAGCTTGGACTTAGGTCTGACAAGTGTAGTTTAATTGGGTATCCAAAAGAGATCAAAGGATATTACTTCTACCTAGCTAATGAACAAAAAATGTTTGTTAGCCTTAAGGCAGTCTTTTTAGAAAAGAAGTTCCTTGATAAAGAGACTAATGCCTCTAAGGTCGAGCTTGAGGAAATTCGGTAAGTAGAAAAACCGACATAAGTAGCTAAACTAGAATTAGATTTGATTCAATCAAATCTAAAGCCTAGTGAACCTACACCCTTCAGGCGATCTGATAGAGTACTACATCAGCTAGATAGATACTATAATTTTTTGATCTAGGATGGTGATCCAATCGAACTTGATGAGAATGATGAGGATCCGATCACTTACATGAATGTAATGCAGAGATCCAACTCTGAAAAATAGCTTAAGACCATGAGATCCAAAATGGAGTCCATCAAGATCAACGATATGTGGATATTGGTTGACCCGCCCGAAGGGGTAAAATCCAAAGGGTATAAGTGGATCTTCAAAAAGAAAGAAGCACAGATGGGAATGTGGAGACCTATAGATCCTATCTAGTTGCCAAGGAATATCGTCAATGTAATGGTATTGACTATGATGAGATATTTTCTTTTGTGGTAATGCTCAAGTTCATTCAGATCATGCTTGCAATAGCTATGCATCTGGACTATGAAATCTAGTAGATGGATGTAAAAATAGCTTTCCTAAATGGAGAGCTGGTTGAAGAGGTGTATATGATACAATCTAAAGATTTCACATCCATAGATGAGTCTAAGGTGTGCAAGCTTCAAAGTTCCATTTATGGACTAAAGCAGGCATCTCGAAGTTGGAACATACATTTTGATAGGACGATCAAGACATATGGCTTTATTAAGAATAAAGAAGAGCTCTATATATATGTGGGCTAATGGTCCAGTAGTTGTATTCCTTATTTTGTATGTGGATGACATTCTCTTAATTGAAAATGATGTCCCTGCATTATAAAAAATAAAGATCTGGCTGTTGTCATAGTTCTCCATGAAGGATCCGAGAGAAGCTTCCTACATCCTAGGGATGAAGATCTATAGAGATAGATCTAAAATGTTGCTTAGGTTATTTGAGTCCACGTACATTGATACCATGCTAAAAAGGTTCAGCATGAAAAATTTTAAGAAAGGCTATCTACCGATAGGCCATAAAATTTCTCTCTCGAAGAAGGATTATCTAACAACACCTCAAGAGAGAGAGCATATGAGTAGAATTTCATATGCTTCGGTAGTGGGATCTATTATGTATGCCATGATATATATGAGAGTAGATGTGGCATACTCATTAGGGGTAGTGAGTAGATACCAATCTAATCTAGGGGAAAACTACTGGAATGTTGTTAAGACCATCCTGAAGTATTTGAGAAATACTAAGGACTAGTGGCTTATTTATGATGAGTCAAACTTGAGACTTGTAGGATTTACAGACTCCAATTTCTAGTCTGATCATGATGATAGCAAGAGTGTGTCAGGGTACGTGTTTACCCTTAATGGTGATGCTGTTACTAAAAAAGTTTCAAGTAGCATACCATGGCCGATTCAGTGTATAAGACGAAAGATGTTGCTGCATCAGATGCTGCCAAAGAAGTGGTATGGCTAAAGAAGTTCATCATCGAGCTTGGAGTAGCACTCTCCCTCGATGGTCCAGTTCTGCTCTTCTGTGATAGTTCTGGAGCCATAGCTCAAGCAAAGGAACTGAAGGCATACCAGCAGACGAAGCATATTCTATGCCGCTTTTATCTTGTCCAAAAGATTGTGGATCGAGGTGACATCGATCTTTAGAAGATCAATGAAAAGGAGAACCTGATCGACCCATTCACTAAAGCCATTACGATGAAGAAGTTCGATAACTTCAAGACGAAGATGGGTATGTGAGCTCAAAAGTGGCACTCCCAAGTCTTGGAAATATGAGAAATAGGTTATGGAAAGATGGGAGCGAGTCGAAAGAAGAATCAATCTCAATAGTAAAGTTCAGAAATTGGGCCAGCTCACTTTGAGATTGACTGGGTCGACTAGATCTCAGAAAAAAATTTAGATAGAGAGCAGTATTTTTGTGATGTTGTCACGATACAAAACTGGGTCCGCTCAGTCAGTCTGCAACTGAGCCGACCCAGTCACAGGTTAGCCGGCTCAGTCTGAAACTAGGCTGTTTCAATTTTTGTGAATTATTATTTTGTGTACATGGGTTGTTTGGGTTTGGAGAGTTTTTCTTTGAGCTTGGGCTTGATCCTTTGTATAGTATATATACTGAAAATAGGTCAAGGTTATAAAAGTGCTGAAATATATTGAATAAAAGCTCTTTTCTTATGAAAATCTCTTCTTCTCTATTTTTTGATTTATTTGATCATGCTTCCGTAGAGATCTCTAAGAAGTACTTTCTTGTTGCTTAGCTAATCACCGACGATCATACTGATCCATGTGGGAAGAGTGCATATTCCCAACATTTGGTATCAGAGCGGTGTTGCATGGAAGGAAGGAAGACACCTAGGATTTACTACATCCAGGATCTATTGCACCAGGTTTTATCCTAAAAACTTCTAGTTTGCTTCATGGTTGTCTCTAGATTGAGGTGGAGATTATTTACACAGAGGAACGGTAATACAAAAGTTTGGAAAGAGGATCTAGGGATAGTTAGATCTTCTATGAAGGGTAGTTTTACTAGTGTGTGATCGTGAAGGGTGTTAAGGATCTATTCTTGACTTGTTTGAAGTCATGGGATCAAGTGGATTCAAGATGGATTTTGAGAAGTTCGACGGCAAGAAAAACTTTACCCTATGGCAGCAAAGAGTAAAGGACTTGTTGGTTCAACAGAGGATTTATAAGGTCTTGACAAAAGAAAGATCGAAAAAGATCTGTGCTGAGGATTGAGAAGAGTTGGAAGAAATTGCTTTTAGCACAATCTAGATGTGCTTGGCCGATCAAATTTTGCCCGAGATTTGCATAGAAACTATGAAAAAGGGGCTCTGGGAGAGACTAGAGAACGCATACAAGGGGAAGAACATGACGAACAAGCTGTGGTTGAAGAAATAACTGTATAATCTAAGGATGCCCGAAGGTGGAGATCTTGTTGCACATATCCAAAGGTTCAATTAGGTGTGTTTTGAGGTGATGAGTTTGGATGTGAAGATTTATGAGGAGGATCGGGCATTGCTGCTATTATGTTCTCTCCCAGTTTCATATAATGGTCTCATAACAACTTTAGTTTATGAAAAGGAGATTCTAAACTATGAAGAGGTTGTTGGTGTGCTCAGATCAAATGAGCAAAGGGAGAAGATCTGTAAGAAAGACCCTAAGTCTGAGATCTTGGCTGTGAATGAAAGATAGGGAAGATTAAAGGAGAAAGCAAGAGGAAAATCCAAGGATAGGTCGAAGTCTCGTGATCAGAGGAAGATGACATTGAAATGTTATAAATGTCATCAACCTGGACACTTGAGGAGAGATTGTCCCCTTTTGAGATCAGAAAAAGGAAAAGCCAGCATGGGAGATGATACAGCTCTCTGAGTAGTGGAGAAGATCTGCTAGTTGTATCAGATGAATCCATAGAGTGCGATACTATGTGAATATTAGATTCAGCATGCTCGCACCACTATACTTCTCATCGAGAGTGGTTTGCTACCTACCAGTGGAAGTGTCAGCCTTGGAGATAATCACCTATGCAAAGTAGCTAGAATTGGCTCTATCAGGGTGAGGATGTATGATGGGATCATTCGTACATTATCAAATGTCAGTCATGTACTGGAGTTGAAAAAGAATTTGATTTTTTTATACTACTTGGAGGAGCAGAGTTATGCTTTTATTAGCTAGGCTAGGAGTGGACGTTTGAAAATTTCCAAAGGAGCTTTGGTGGTGATGAGAGATAAAAGACTGAGCAATAATCTTTATAGAATAAAAGGCTCAGTGGTAAATGATAGTGTAGAGTTGCTAGCAGCGGCATAGGACGAGCAGATTTTATATCGACTGTGGCACTATTGGATTGGTCATATGAGTGACCGTGGGCTTACAGAACTAAGCAAAAGAGGTGTGATCCCAGCCCTGAAGAAGGAGGGCACAGATCTTCGTCAGCCATATATCTTTGGCAAACAGCATAGGGTGAAGTTTGCCAGAAGTACCAAACGCAGTGAAAAAGTGCTAGATTTAGTACACTCGGATGTGTGGGGACCAGCTCCTGTATCAGCTAGAGGTGGGGCAAAATACTTTGTTACTTTCATTGATGATTTCTCAAGGAAGGTGTGAATTTATTTGATCCAAGAAAAATCAGAGGTGTTTGCCCATTTCAGAGCCTGGAGAGCTGAAGTAGAGAAGGAGTCAAGGAGATAGGTAAAGTGTCTGTGAGGTCAGACAATGGAGGGGAGTATACTAGCCTAGAGTTCAAGAGGTACTGTGAGGAAAATGGCATCAAATGCCATTACACGATGAGGATGACTCCCCAGCAGAATGGTGTCATGGAGAGGATGAATCGGACATTGATCGAGAAGGCATGGAGTTTGAGGCTACAGACATCACTCCCAAAGTTTTTTTGGGATGATGCTCTAATTTTTTCTTATTTTCTTGTGAATAGGTCCCCTTATTATAAGCTGAATGGAGGCATTCCAGAAGAGGTCTGGAGTGGAAAGAAGGTGGAGCTTGGCCATCAGAAAGTCTTTGATTGCATAGCCTATGTACATGTGGAGGCAACCAAGAGGAGCAAATTGGATCCAAAATCTCAAAAGATGACATTCATAGGATATCCACAAGAAGTCAAGGGGTACCTGCTGTGGGACTCTTAGGCACAGAAGTCAGTGATCAGTAGGAACATTATCTTCGATGAGAAGAGAATCTTGAGGAGGTCTGGGATAGATGAAACTGAGAAAATAAAAGTGAACAGCGATGGCTAATCAGAGAATGATGGCATGCAGGTTACATCCACTTACAGGAGTATTCCTGTTGAGGTGGAGTTGGGCAAAAAAGTATTATCTCAGATTAAAAATCAGCATGGAGGGTCGGTAATTCAAACAAATATGTAGGAGCAGCCACAGACATTAGGTAGAGATGTGCCAGTGGAAGTGGCTTTGCACAAGGCCCAGCATACTATTAGGAGATCGATCAAATATAGCATTGATGAGGTTATCTCCTATGCACTCATCACTGCTAATGGAGATCCAAAGAATTATGCAGAGACCATGGAGAGTGAGGATCATGATTCACGGATGCAGGCCATGATGGAGGAGATGGAATCACTTAAGAAGAATCAGACATGACAACTGGTGGATCTTCTAGAGGGTGCTCGATCTATTAGCTCAAAGTGGGTGTTCACAAAGAAAGAAGCACCTTCAGAACAAGATGGAGTCAGATTCAAAGCAAGGCTGGTAGCAAAGGGATACTCACAAAGGGAAGGGATTGACTACACAAAAATTTTCTCTCCTATGGTGCTTCATACATCTATTCGACTTTTGCTGTCACTGGTGGCACAGCATAACATAGAATTGGAATAGATGGACATGAAGACGGCCTTCCTTCATGGGACTTTGGAGGAAAGAATCTACATGAAGCAACCAATTGGTTTCATGGAGATGGAATAGAAAGAAAAGGTGTGTTTACTTAGGAAGTCTTTGTATGGCTTGAAACAATCCCCTCATTAATGGTATCGAAGGCTTGATAGCTTTGTCTTAAGCCTTGATTTCAGTAGATGTAAACATGATTGTTGTGTCTACATCAAGAATGTAGATGAGGAGGATGCCCTATACCTATTATTATATGTAGATGATATACTTATAGCCAGTAGAAGCATGAATGCTGTGAAAAGTTTGAAAAGGGCATTATCATCCAAATTTGAGATGAAAGATTTGGGTCCAGCTAAGAAAATCCTTGGAATAGAGATTTGCAGAGATAGGTGCAAAGGAGTGCTCCATTTGTCACAAGAAAAGTATGTCTAGAAGGTTCTAGAGAGGTTTGTGATGGAGAAGGCCAAACCTGTAGAGACGCCATTACCGAGCCATATGTCTCTCTCCAAGTTACAGTGCCCCCAATCAGAAGAGGAGAGAGAGTACATGGAAGGAGTCCCTTATGCAAATGTTGTAGGCAGTGTGATGTATACTATAGTGTGCTGTAGACCAGATATAGCACATCCTATGAGCATGGTTAGTGGATACATGGCTAACCCTAGGAAGAAACACTGGAAAGCATTGAAATGGATATTGAGATATCTGCATGGAACAAGAGATTATGGTTTGGTGTTTGGTGGGCAGTCGGAAGGATTTGGAGAACAATCTGTGAAGATGTGAGAAGGTTTAGGTCCTCTGAAAGAGTTTGTTGATGCAAATTATGCTGGTGATCTTGATACAAGGAGGTCTACTACTAGATACCTCTTCTGCGTATATGGTGGACCGGTGTCTTGGAGATCAATCCTTCAGCCAATCATGACCTTGTCTACCATGGAGGTCGAGTACATTGGGATAACAGAGGCTGCAAAGGAAGCCCTTTGGCTTAGGAGGCTGATTGATGAGTTGGGGGTAAAGTAGAGCAAGGTTACACTATTCAGTGATAGTTAGAGTGCTTTGTTGTTGTCATAGAACCCAGTCTATCATGCATGCATAAAGCATATAGACATAAGGAACCACAGGATCAGAGAGTTGGTGGAGGAAGGTGAAGTGGAACTAATGAAGGTCCATACCAAGAAGAATCAGTCTATTGCACTCACGAAGGTACTCCTTAGAGATGGCTTTCAAAGATGTGTGGCATGGATGGATCTATTGAAAAGAGATGAGTTCACAAGGACTTGGAAGTACGAAGATGGAGAATGTAAGCTCAGAAGTGACACTCTCAAGTCTTGAAAACATGAGAAGATAGGTCATGAAAAGACGAAAGCGAGTCGGAAGAAGAATCAGTCTCAATAGTAAAGTTCAGATACTAGGCCGGCTCACTCCGAGACTCAGCTGGCTCAGTTAGGAACTGGATCAGCTCAGTCTAGGACTGGGTCGGCTAGGTTTCAGAGGAAAATTCAGATAAAGAACAGCATTTTTGGACTGTTGGCATGGTACACAACTAGGTCAGATCAGTTTGGGACTGAGCCGACCCAGTCGCAGGTTAGTCAACTCAGTTTGAAACTGGGCCGACTCAGTCTTCATGGATTATTATTTTGTGTACATGGGTTGTTTAGGTTTGAAAAGTTTTTCTATGAGCTTGGGCTTGATCCTTTGTAAAGTATATATACTGAAAATAGGTCAAGATTGTAAGAGTGCTAAAATATACTGAGTAAAAGTTCTTTTCTTTTGAAAATCACTTCTTCTCTTCTTCTCTATTCCTTGATTTATTTGATTGTGCTTCCATAGAGATCTCTAAGAAGTACTTCCTTGTTGCTTGGCTAATCACCGACAGCCACATCGATCCATGTGGAAAGAGCGCATATTCCTAACTGGAAATTTGATACTGCACTGATTGGCTTTAGGCCAAATGGAAGATTGTTAGGAAGAGTATTCCAAAGTCAATCATCAGCCTATTGATAATTAAACTATTTTATATAATTATATATAAATTATTAATTAAATAAAAATTATTCTAGCTTTTTTATCATAAATCTTTCATCTTCTAACGAACTCCTGTCTGTTGTGATGAAGTCCTTAGGACTATTTAAAATCGATAAAGAAGGATTTATCATTTAGTCCTTAAATATATTCATGATCAAATGATACGTTGTTACCAAGAACGACATTGTTTATCGAGTATAGATTATTGTGTGCCATATAGATTGGTTGTCCTCTTAATCAAGGAGTGTGGAGACACTAGTATAGCATGCAGGTGAGATGTAGGGGTACATCTGTACTAAATGTGACCAACTTCAAAGCTTTTCTGCTGTCAAAAATTACTCTAATGGAATATGGGCATAAGTGTCTCTCCGACCTTAGATCACCATGATGACTTTAAAGCAACTCACTATACTTTGGTGCCGAACTATTTGAATTTTTAATTTAATGATGGAAGATTTTTGGGTACAGTCAAGTACTTGAGAAGTCGATGGGTGAGTCAAGATGGGATTGACCACTCCTGAACTTAGAAGCTGTATTCAATAGTACTTCAATTTACCAAAGCCTTGGCCAGGATAGTTCTAGTGAGGAGTCATAGGACTAATTACTTTGACACACAATTTGGATGTATCTTCCAGGATTAATAATTTAACCCTAAGTCATCCTATGCACAGAGGTCAAAGGGATGAATTATATGGTAACAATATTCATGTAGGTTTTGAATATTGTGATTGCACTATTCAGCCTGTCTGGATGGTGGGTACCATTGCTAGATGGTCACTTCGATTAGTACAGAAAATTGGATCCTATGTTATCGACTTAGGTTCGAACCTGTAGGATCACACGCACTAGAGGTTTCTACCTGATCTAATGGCTGATTAAGAAAAGTTTAATTAGTGATTTGATTACTAATTAACTTAATTTGATTGAGTAATTATTTTTGGATCAAGATCAATTAAATTGGAATCATTTGGATTTAATCCAATTAGGTTATAAGATGATCTAATCATCAAGGATGTTTAAGCCCTAATTTAATCAGGAGTTGGGCTTGATTAATTTTTGATTTAATTTGAATTTAACTAAGCCTAATTAAGCCTAAACAAGTTAGATTTAATTTGATTTAATTGGGCCTAACCAATTTGGATTGGATTGGTTCAATAGGATGACTAACGTAAGACTAGTTTGACTAGTCTTCCCATGTGCCACATCACCCATTGATTTGCACCATCTTTTCTCCATGAGAAAGATATTTCTCGTGAAGTTTTTCATGCAAGGGAGGGCATGCATTCTCCCTTCTCACATACCTTATGGATTGGTTTGATCTGATTACCAATTGAATTTGAATAGGATTTGAATTTGAATGGATAACCACTTGATCTAAACCAAGCCTCATGCCTCCCATGTTTTGTGCGCTTCTATAAAATGCTAGATTTTATGGATGTGAGAAAGAGAGGAAGAGAAAAAGAGAGAAAGAAAGGAAGATCAGAAAAGGAGTTTCTGATCTTATGCGTGAGCTCTTCTATGTGAGAAAAAAATCAAAAAGAAAAGAGAGTTCTAGATGCAATGTTTTTGGGTGAGAGCATACCCTAGAATTTATCTAGAGTTTGGGTTTTAGATCTATGAGTTATGAGGGTCATGACTTTATAGATCAAAAAAAGTTTGATCTAAATCAACCATTAAAGATTTTTGTAGAGTTAGCACTCGGGACGAACTGATCGGGATCAGGGTCTCATGTAGATTACCCATGGACGCCAGATGCGTATGTGGCTACATTGTGGTATTTAGATCTACATAGAGAAGATCAGATTACGGCATTCTTCTACCGATGAAAAGATAACATGTTCTAAACATGCAGAGCAGTAAAATAGTTTTACTGTTGATTTTATTTTTATTTTTAGATATGCATGCATATATAATATATTAAATCCTGTAGCATGTAAGATTTTCAGATTAGATCTATAGCTCTTATTGTTAATATGATTAATAATAGTTTTCACTGTGCATATTTTTCAAAAAAAGTTTTCAAAAGTAGAGCTAGTAATCTTGTACGATCCCTTCACAATCCCATCTTGACTCATAGATCGACTTCACAAGTACTTGACCATGTTCATAAACATTCCATCACTAAATTAAAAATTCAAGTAGTCTGGTACGAAAGCACAATAAATTGCTTATAAGTCACCATGGTGATCTCAGATCAGAGGGATACTTATATCCATATCCCTTCAAAAAAAGTCTTGATAAGAATGCTTGGGTTGATCATATTCAGTGCAGAGTATTAATAAGAACTTCTTAATCTTAGTTAAAGGCAATTTTGGAAAGATATCTTAAATACATTTAAATCATAGTTTAAACAATTTGCTAAATCTCTAATATGTCCTGTGAAGAAAATCCTGATTTTCGGTCCAGGTTCGTTCAGATCTGATCAGATCAAGAGATATATTTCAAAAATTTTTTCTCTTTGATCTATATCAGATCTGAGATATTTTAGATCTGATTCTTATTATTTTAATAAATAAAATAAAATAAGATAAATTAAATCAAATTTAATTTACCTGATTTGGGTAATCCTATTACCCTGTTGATGATCCTGTATGCAGCGGAAGGTTCTGGATCTAGCCACGCAAGCGCCTGGCCTCTACCGGTATCCACTCAGGCTGGATCTAGAGATCCTCTTCTTCTCTATCACATCTCCAAAAATTAGATCTGGATCTGATCTGGAGGATCTTCAAAACTCCTTTTGAAGATCAGCAGTCGTCCTTTGCAGCAGCGCAGCCTTCTTGCTTTTGATCGCCTTTCTCTTGATCTGGAATCGCACCAACCAAAATCCAAAACTCCTTTTGGACGTGGAGAGGAGCAAGGGGAGAAGGTGGTTTGGCATGGAGGAAGGAGGGGAGAGGCAGCCTTGGGGCATGGAGAATTCTCTCAATCATATCTCTTTGAGTTGGGCGCAGGGTCTTATTTATAGACTAACTGTGATCCAACTCCTCTTCTTCCCAACCAATCACAACCCTTTGTGAAATCAGATCTAAATCTGATTGGTGGGAATAGAGTCCCCTGGATTCCTCCTTAGAGGGTGCCTAAGACCAGTCAAAGTTGGTTCTTAGGAAGAACTCTAATTGGAATCCAAAAAGGAGATGGAGTCCTTGTCCAACAAGGACTCCTAGGCGCCTCCAACTTGGGCACACGCCTAGGGTGGCGTGCGCCCTCCTCCTTGCCAGGTTCTGGCAGGGGGACAGGCCCCCACCAGCTCTCCAATAGGTGCATGACATGTGGTCAAAAGTCAAAGTGTCAATGGTCAACGTTTGACCAGTCAAAGGTAGACTTTTGACCAAAGTCAAAGAACAAGAAATGGCAGGTGACCAAAAATGGCAGGTAATGTCTTACAAAATAAGACAACCTTTTCTGACTTGGACAACCTCCAGTCAGACCATATGAAGGCCTCTGATTGAGCACAAACTCCTTTGGCTCAGTCAGGACAACTTATTTATGATAGTAAAAGAAGAACGTTAGGTTCAATCGAGTGCTAGCACGATTTTCCTTGAACCTAATTGAATCTCATTCAGATCAATTGAACTAGATCAGTTCAATTGATGATCACCAGATTCAAACCCTTGTTTGTGTGACCCAGTTAGGTTCAGTTCTGTATGGTAATGGGATATGTCATGATCTCTATCATCGACATCATCGAAACTCCTTTCGATGGATCAGAACTCTTCTGATTCGAACAGCTAGAATGATCGATCATCTAAATCATTCTAATTGCTCCCAAAATCCACCAGTGACACCTAGCAGTATATGGTGGCAACCCATCAGAGCTGAATGCGAACCTCTTGGTGCAGCTACCTGTGTGATTAAGTTCTTCTATCTTGAGCCCCGATCAGATTAGGGTTAAGGTGAACTCGTCAAACCCTAGTTCTCTGTCATATGATGTAATCATTCGATTCAAGTCCAATGTGAAAATCTAAATAGAAACTCTTTCTATTATTTCACTCTGCCATGGCCATGGGCTTCTGGACTTGATTCTCATGATCATCATAGGGCTGCTCCTCTACCACCGAGGTAGATAGATTCCATCTTGATGCAATCCAGTTCCTACAATGAACATGCTATAGCCAACATACACCTCAGGGTTCCATATGGCTAGGAGACCGAGTAATGGTGTAGTCAAACTATAACACCCTCAAGGTGAACTGCCGATGCACCTCAGGTCAAAGAACCAGACACACTACTGCAGCATCGAGTCAGTCATTGACGAGAAGGTAGACTTCCCTAATGACTACTCGAGGTGGTCACGCTCAGTGCCCTCGTTCTCTAACGAGTACCTGTACTCTCGCTCCGGTGTCTCCACACCGTAGACTCAAGACTCATCTACTAAAGAGAAGCGATTGTACACCAACCTTCCGGATCAATCACCATCCTCGTGATGATCCTATGGTCGGGAGCATTTTATGAGTTAATAATGATTATTCATGTCTTAAATTTTCAACTCTTGAAAATATGAATTATCATTACCATTAACTCAAAGGATGTATCACAGACACTAAATACACATATGTGATAGAAAATAACCCATTTTATTGATTTTAGTCAAAATTATAATTTTGCCCCTAGAAGTGTATTACAAGTGTCAGCCAATTCTGGCTTCTAGGGCACATATATCTAACAATCTCCCACTTGTCCTAAAGCCAATTGGCTACAAGTCTAAGTCCCATCTTCTCAAGGTGGGCTTCGATCTTCTGCTGGCCCAACGGCTTTGTAAGTGGGTCTGCCACATTAATCTGTATGGAGTGGTGACTCTCTTGACCTCGCATCATAATCTGAGGTACCAGAATCTCTGATGCAGCGATATATTCTGCTTCCATGGTGGAACGTTTGCTTGGAACTCTTCAGCTGACAGCACCACCATTGCACACAAACAGACTCCCAGATGTCGACTTTCGATCATCTATATCGGACATGAAATCCGAGTCTGTGTATCCCTGGACTTGGAGTTCTCCATTACCAAAGACCAACATCATATCCTTAGTTCTTCTCAAGTACTTAAGGATACATTTCACAGAAGTCCAGTGTTCTTCACCTGGATTTGACTGATATCTGCTTGTGACACTCACAGCATGGGCTATATCAGGTCGTGTACATAGCATGGCATACATGAGGCTCCCTATTGCAGAAGCATAAGGGATCTTGCTCATGCGTTCTATTTCCTCAGGTGTGCTAGGGCACATCTTCTTGGAAAGATGAATACCATGTCTGAAGGGTATTAATCCCCTCTTAGAGTTTTCCATACTAAACCTCTTTAGTACTTTCTCTATGTACATCTTCTGTGAAAGTCCTAGCATCCTATTCGGTCTATCCCTATAGACCTTAATTCCTAGAATAAAGGATGCTTCACCTAGGTCTTTCATGGAGAATTCCTTGGACAACCATATTTTGACTGTCGTCAACATGGGAATATCATTCCCAATAAGGAGGATGTCATCCACGTACAATACGAGGAAGACAACAGCGCTCCCACTGACCTTTTTGAAAACACATGGTTCCTCTTCATTTTTGATGAAACCAAACTTTTTGATCACATCATTGAAACGAGTGTTCCAGCTCCGAGATGCTTGCTTAAGTCCATATATGGACCTTTGCAGCTTGCAAACCTTGTGATCAGTATCACTGGATGTGAAACCTAGCGGCTGTTCCATATAGATATCTTCCTCAAGATATCCATTTAAGGAATGCCATTTTCACGTCCATTTGCCATATTTCATAATCGAAATAGGCTGCAACGGCAAGCAATGTGCGGATGGATTTTAGCATAGCCACTGGGGAAAAGGTATCCTGATAGTCAATGCCTTCGCGTTGACTATAACCTTTTGCCACTAGTCTAGCCTTGAATGTCTCCACATTCCCATCTGCACCAATCTTTCTCTTGAAGATCCATTTACACCCAATAGGTACTATACCTTCTGGTGGATCTACCAAGGTCCAGACTTGGTTTGAGTGCATCGAGTCAATTTCTGACTGCATTGCCTCTAGCCATTTCTCGGAGTCGATATCTGATATCGCCTCGTTGTAGGTTTTGGGATCATCACCATGAGCACCATTACCTACGAGGAACATTTTCTCTACTTCCTCTGAAATAATACCTAAGTATCTCTCAGGGGGATGGGAAACTCTTTCCGATCTACGAGGTGGAGGAGGTAGTGTTCTTATTGGCTCAACCTGATTTGGTTCCAATTGGTCCTTAGCTCGTTGTACTTGTGAGACTTTCTCATCAAGCTTGATCTGCTTTCCAATGCCGCTATCTTGAATAAACTATTTTTCAAGAAAGATGGCATGTCGACTCACAATCACATTGTGGTCTTCTGGAATGTAGAAATAGTATCCTAATGACTCTTTAGGATATCCTATGAATCGAGCTCTAAAGGACCTAAACTCTAACTTGTCCGCTTGTTGTCTTTTGACATGAGCCGGACAACCCCAAATTCTGAGATGACTCAGACTTGGTTTCTTACCGTGCCATATCTCATACGGTGTGGTAGGAACGGTTTTAGAGGGAACCCTATTCAGTAGATAAATTGAAGTTAACAATGAGTGTCCCCAAAGAAAATCAGGGAGGTCTGTGAAGCTCATCATGGATCGAACCATATCCAATAGAGTCCGATTTCTCCATTCTGAAACCCCGTTGAGTTGAGGTGTTCCTGGTGGAGTCCATTGAGAGACTATGCCATTTTCCTTTAGATAGTCTAGGAATTTCCGGCTAAGGTATTCACCTCCTCGATCTGATCGAAGAACCTTAATGGGTTTTTCCAGTTTGTTTTTCTACTTCATGTCTGAATTCTTTGAACTTTTCAAAAGCTTCAGACTTGTGTCTCATAAGATACACATACCCATACCTAGACAGATCATCGGTAAAGGTAATGAAGTAGACAAAATTGCCTCTAGCCGGCACATCAAATGGGCCGCACACATCAGTATGTACTAGGGCAAGGAGATCTGTGGCCCTCTCCCCATGTCCAACAAAAGGGAGTTTAGTCATTTTGCCTTGAAGACAAGATTCACAAGTTGGATATGACTCGGAAAGTCAATGGACTCAATAGCCCATTTTTCTCCAATTTGTTGATCCTATCTTCTGCTATATGACCTAATCTCAGGTGCCATAGATATCTATCATTTGGACTATCCCTAGGTCGTTTGGCATTCACGTTTTGCTCGATAGTTAGAATAGGTACATCAATATGTAGCTGATAAAGACCATTAATAAGGAAACCATTTGCAATTTTATTTCTTTCATAAAGAATGTTACAATGGTCCTTAAAGAAGGTGATCACATAACCTTCTTGTGCTAAGCATGAAACAGAAATCAAATTCCTGCTAGCTGCAGGCACAATAATAACAGTCTTTCAAAACTAAGTCTAAACCAGATGGTAATCGAAGAGGGTATGTTCCCACGGCTACTGCAGCAACTCTTGCTCCATTACCGATGCGTAGGATCATGTCTCCATCCCTCAGCCTCCTGCTATCCTCAAGACCCTGCATAGAAGTGCACAGATGAGCACTAGAACCAGAGTCAAGCACCCAACTGGATGCAGAAGAAACCGTAAGGTTAGACTCAATAACGAGCATACCTCCAGAAGGACCTTCCTTCTTGTTCTTCAGGGTGGCCAGGTAAGTAGGGCAGTTCCGCTTCCAATGGCCGTCGCTGTTGCAATGGAAACACTTTCCTTTGACATCGGCCTTTCTTCTTCGGCTCTGCCTTCTTCTTCTTTGATCCTTCCACCTTTTGCTTTTTCACAGACTTCTTTTTCTTTCCATAAGACTTTCTTTTGGAAGAAGTCCATTCCATAGCAAGAACTGAGCCTTTAGAACCTTTCATAGAAAGCTCAGCGGTAACCAGCATATTCATTAATTCGGCCAAGGAATTTCTGAAGTTTATGCATGTGGTAATTCATGATGAATTGCCCATATGCATCAGTCAAGGATTGCAGAATAATATCGTTCTGCAGGTCCAAGTCCAACTTCACACCGAGCTTCTCAAGCTCTTCCATGTCCTTGATCATTGTCAGACAGTGATCTTGGACTGACTGCCCATCACGCATCTTAGCCTTAAAAAGTCATTTCGTGACTTGATATTTGGCTGCGCGACTCTGTTCACCAAACATCTCCTGCAGGTGAGCCAACATTTGGCGAGCAGTCCCGATATCCTTCATGTTGGCGCTGGAGCTCATCAGACATCGAGCCCAACATGTAATATCTGGCCTTATTATCTTCGTCTATCCATTTTTCCAGAGACGCTCTCTGTTCAACAGATGGACGGGCTGGTAAGGTGGGAGGGTCCTGGTCCAAAACATGGGTTAACTTCTCAGAACCCAAAATAATTTTGTAGTTCCTGAGCCAATCTTTATAATTGGGTCCGGTCAGTCTATGTGTGTCCAGGATACGTGCCAATGGGTTGGACGCAGACATTTTCCTGTAGAGAGTCAAAGATTCTAGTTAGATACTGTAATTTTGACTTGACCAATTTATTTAGGGATTTTATTTTTAAACAAATTAGCTCCCACTATTTTCTCGGATCCCTACACTCCCTCTGTAGAGATGCAAAAATCTCCATGATTAATGATTTCTAGTGGGTGGTGCGGTCTCACCAACTGACTCATCACCTCACCTAACAGTTATTGGTGATGGGTTAGCCAATGAGTGAACAACTCTTGTTCAATGATTCTCTAATCATGGTGCACCCAAACTTGGTCTCTAATTCATGAATCTCACCGTATCCGAAATATTGATCCACTCCTTAGTTAAGTCAGACCCACCATTTGCATAGACTGGGTTCCTAATTGAGTCTCTCACCGTATCCAAAATATTGAGCCCAACTCATCCTCCAGCCCATAGCATCCAATGCCTAATAGACATGGTTGCATCTTCCCGGTGCAACTGAGCCACTGTATCCAGCCGAGAACAATCAACCCCGGGAAGGGCCCGCACATCTACAATGGTGGAAGACCTCAGACTTAATCTTTTCTTAGGGAGAATTGATTCAGGTCTCATTAAACTAGACTTGGCTTAGTCATAACAATTATGACTAACCTAGTGGCATGGGTTAGCTCGGATTATTGACCACCTCAGATCAGAACTGTGTCAACAGATATGGCCAGGTAAGTGAGACCGGTGGAAGGAATATGCCATTAACTCGTACAAGAATGCATTCAGGTCGAGTAGCTTCCAATTAAAAACCAGTCGGTCGTATGTGCCAAACTTACCTTAGACACCAAATTGTTGAGTCAGAACCAATTGGGTTAGCCTACAATCCAGACTCTAACCTCTGAGCCTAATTAGGTCTTGCTTGATCGTGACTCGATCTTGACCCAGACTTAATCCTATTAGGCTGGTCAATTTAAGCATTGTTGATCCCATCTAACCAACTCTTGATTCGGTTTGATCAACCGCTTAGACCTAATTGAGCTACCCAAGCCCGAACCCAGTATTATGAATATGTCTTAGATCTGAAATTCTCAATTTTAGACCTAATTAATATTCCATAAACTTAATTCTTAATTAAGTAGGGTTCATAAACAAAATATGCACAATAAATCCTAGGGTTTCAGGATCTAGGGTTTTGCAGAAAGTAAGTTTTGGGATTTCTGATTAAGGACGAACACGCAGCACCCCTACACATCATAAGAACACCCCATCGAATGGGAAAGAGAGGGCCTTTAAACCCTTCTTCGTTCTTATGACCGGACGGCCAAGAGGAACGCCTTAATCAGGAACATTCAATACTACAAAATAGTATCAGATCTATATCATATATCTCATATACAAAGTAGATCTAATCATGGCATATTTTGCATACATCTCATGTATCGAATCATGCATATTTTTCAGATCTAAATTATCTCATAATAATCTAAAAAATTAGATTTAAATTGATCTTATCAAAATAAATTCTAATCTAGACAACTATGTAGAACTATTCTACAACTAGTCTAGACATGCATCAATCATATCTCATATGATGTTTAAAATTAAATAATTTTTATTTGCTATTTTTTAGATGTTATTATAACCATTATAATATCAAAAAATAGTAAATAAATAGATCTAAAATATGATTTAATCAAATTAAATTGAAAACATGCAAGACTATTCTATAGAACTATTCTATTCTAGAACTAGTCATGCATATCTTCTAATCTTAGATCCAAATCATTTAATTTTAATTTTTTCTGATTTCAGATCTGATCACATCTCATGTGACATCTAAAATCAATTATTTTTTAATTAAAATAAATTTAAAATTAGATCTAAATATTTTTAGAACCATGGCTCTGATACCAGTTGAAGGAAAATCCTGATTTTTCGGTCCAGGTTCGTTCAGATCTGATCAGATCAAGAGATATATTTCAAAAATTTTTCTCTTTGATCTATATCAGATCTGAGATATTTTAGATCTAATTCTTATTATTTTAATAAATAAAATAAATAAAGATAAATTAAATCAAATTTAATTTACCTGATTTGGGTAATCCTATTACCCTGTTGATGATCCTGTATGCAGCGGAAGGTTCTGGATCTAGCCACGCAAGCGCCTGGCCTCTACCGGTATCCACTCAGGCTGGATCTAGAGATCCTCTTCTTCTCTATCACATCTCCAAAAATTAGATCTGGATCTGATCTGGAGGATCTTCAAAACTCCTTTTGAAGATCAGCAGTCGTCCTTTGCAGCAGCGCAGCCTTCTTGCTTTTGATCGCCTTTCTTTGATCTGGATCGCACCAACCAAATCCAAAACTCCTTTTGGACGTGGAGAGGAGAGGGGAAGAAGGTGGTTTGGCATGGAGGAAGGAGGGGAGAGGCAGCCTTGGGGCATGGGGAAACTCTTATCAATCTCATACAATCTGAGTTGGCGTACAGGGTCTTATTTATAGACTAGCTGTGATCCAACTCCTCTTCTTCCCAACCAATCACAACCCTTTGTGAAATCAGATCTAAATCTGATTGGTGGGAATAGAGTCCCCTCCCCTGGATTCCTCCTTAGAGGGTGCCTAAGACCAGTCAAAGTTGGTTCTTAGAAGAACTCTAATTGGAATCCAAAAGGAGATGGAGTCCTTGTCCAACAAGGACTCCTAGGCGCCTCCAACTTGGGCACACGCCTAGGGTGGCGTGCGCCCTCCTCCTTGCCAGGTTCTGGCAGGGGGACAGGCCCCCACCAGCTCTCCAATAGGTGCATGACATGTGGTCAAAAGTCAAAGTGTCAATGGTCAACGTTTGACCAGTCAAAGGTAGACTTTTGACCAAAGTCAAAGAACAAGAAATGGCAGGTGACCAAAAATGGCAGGTGTAATGTCAAAATAAGACAAATTCTGACTTGGACAACCTCCAGTCAGACCATATGAAGGCCTCAGACCATGATTGAAGGCCACTGATTGAGCACAAACTCCTTTGGCTCAGACAGGACAACTTATTGATATGATAGCGTAAAAGAAGAACGTTAGGTTCAATCGAGTGCTAGCACGATTTTCCTTGAACCTAATTGAATCTCATTCAGATCAATTGAACTAGATCAGTTCAATTGATGATCACCAGATTCAAACCCTTGTTTGTGTGACCCAGTTAGGTTCAGTTCTGTATGGTAATGGGATATGTCATGATCTCTATCATCGACATCATCGAAACTCCTTTCGATGGATCAGAACTCTTCTGATTCGAACAGCTAGAATGATCGATCATCTAAATCATTCTAATTGCTCCCAAAATCCACCAGTGACACCTAGCAGTATATGGTGGCAACCCATCAGAGCTGAATGCGAACCTCTTGGTGCAGCTACCTGTGTGATTAAGTTCTTCTATCTTGAGCCCCGATCAGATTAGGGTTAAGGTGAACTCGTCAAACCCTAGTCTCTGTCATATGATGTAATCATTCGATTCGAGTCCAATGTGAAAATCTAAATAGAAACTCTTTCTATTATTTCACTCTGCCATGGCCATGGGCTTCTGGACTTGATTCTCATGATTATCATAGGGCTGCTCCTCTACCACCGAGGTAGATAGATTCCATCTTGATGCCATCCAGTTCCTACAATGAACATGCTATAGCCAACATACACCTCAGGGTTCCATATGGCTAGGAGACCGAGTAATGGTGTAGTCAAACTATAACACCCTCAAGGTGAACTGCCGATGCACCTCAGGTCAAAGAACCAGACACACTACTGCAGCATCGAGTCAGTCATTGACGAGAAGGTAGACTCCCTAATGACTACTCGAGGTGGTCACGCTCAGTGCCCTCGTTCTCTAACGAGTACCTGTACTCTCGCTCCGGTGTCTCCACACCGTAGACTCAAGACTCATCTACTAAAGAGAAGCGATTGTACACCAACCTTCCGGATCAATCACCATCCTCGTGATGATCCTATGGTCGGGAGCAATTTTATGAGTTAATAATGATTATTCATGTCTTAAATTTTCAACTCTTGAAAATATGAATTATCATTACCATTAACTCAAAGGATGTATCACAGACACTAAATACACATATGTGATAGAAAATAACCCATTTTATTGATTTTAGTCAAAATTATAATTTTGCCCCTAGAAGTGTATTACAAGTGTCAGCCAATTCTGGCTTCTAAATTTATTTGGGAAATATATTTTGCCCCTAGAAGTGTATTACAAATGTGGGGCGCATGCCTCCCTAGGCATGCATCCCTTGCCTGTCTGCTTTTTACCATGGAGGACAAGTGACACCTAGCAGACAACTAGTATGATCGATCATTCAAATCATTCTAATTGCTCCCAAAATCCACTAGTGACACCTAGCAGCATATGGTGGTAACCCATCAGAACTGAAAATGAACCTCTTGGTGCAGTTACTTGTGTGATTAAGTTCTTCTATCTTGAGCCCCGATCAGATTAGGGATTAAGGTGAATCTCATCAAATCCTAATTTTTGTCATATGAATTAATCATTCGATTCAAGTCCAATGTGAAAACCCTAATAAAAATTCTTTCTATTATTTCACTCTGCCATGGCCATGGGCTTATGGACTTGATTCTCATGATCATCATAGGGCTACTCCTCATCTATCGAGGTAGATAGATCCCTTATTGGTGCAATCCAATTCCTACAATTGAACATGCTATAGCCAACATACACCTCAAGGATTTCCAAATGGCTAGGAGATTGAGTTATGGTATAGTCAAACTATAACACCCTCAAGGTGAACAGAGTCATCTATCCAAAAGAAGCGATCGTACACCAACCTTTCGGATCAATCACCATCCTTATGATGATCCTACAGTTGGAAGCATTTTATGAGTTAATAATAAAAATTCATGTCTTAAATTTTCAACTCTTGAAAATATGAACTATCATTACCATTAACTCAAGGAATGTATCACAGATACTTTCAAATACACACTATGATAGAAAATAATCTATTTTATTATTTATAGTTAAAATTATAATTTAATATTTAGAAGTATATTATAAATGTCAGCCAATCTGGCTTCTAAGGCACATATATCGAACATATAAAAATTCTAGGATTTCAGGATCTAGGATTTTGTAGAAAAGTAAGTTTTCGATTTCTGATTAAGGGCAGATGTGCAGCACCCCTACACGCCATAAGAGCATCCCATCGAATAGGAAGAGAGGGCCTTTAAACCTTTCT